>JAUPMV010000004.1:310000-317500 GCA_030848855.1 Branchinecta sandiegonensis | reverse complement strand
TGTCTGTCTTGACTGACTGTCTGTCTGTATGTCTGTCATGACTGACTGTCTGTCTCTCTGTCTTTCTTGACTAACTGACTGACTGTCTGTCTGACTGTCTGTCTGTCTGTCTGTGTTGACTGATGGTCTGTCTGTCTGTCTGTCTTGACTGTTTGTCTGTCTCGACTGTCTGTCTGTCTGTCTTGACTGACTGTTTGTCTGTCTTGACTAACTGACTGATTATCTGTCTGTCTTTCTGTTTGTGTTGACTGACTGTCTGTCTGTCTGTTTGTCTGTCTTGACGGACTGTCTGTCTGTCTGACTGTCTGTCTGTCTGTCTGTCTTGACTGACTGTTTATCTGTCTTGACTAACTGACTGACTGTCTGTCTGTCTGTCTGTTTTTAATGACTGACTGTCTGTCAGTCTTGACTAACTGACTGACTGTCTGTCTGTCTGTTTTGACTGAATGTCTGTATTTCTGTCCTGACTGACTGTCTGTCTGTCTGTCTTGAATGACTGTCTGTCTGTCTTGACTGAATGTCTGTCTGTCTCGACTGACTGTTTGTCTGTCTGTCTGTCTGTCTGTCTTGACTGACTGTCTGTCTTTCTTTCTGTCTTGACTGACTGTCTGTCTGTCTTGACCGCCTGTCTGTCTGTTTGTCTTGACTGACTGTCTGTCTGTCTGTCTTGACTGACTGTCTGTCTGTCTGTCTGTCTCGACTGACTGTTTGTCTGTCTGTCTGTCTGTCTAGACAAACTGACTGACTGTCTGTCTGTCTGTCTGTCTGTGTTGACTGACGGTCTGCCTGTATGTCTGTCATGACTGTTTGTCTTTCTTGACTGATTGTCTGTCTTGACTGACTGTCTGTCTGTCTGTCTGTCTTAACTGACTGTCTGTCTGTATGTCTGTCTTGACTGACTGTCTGTCTGTCTGTCTTTCTTGACTAACTGACTGTCTGTCTGTCTTGACTGACTGTCTGTCTGTCTGTCTGTCTTGACTGACTGACTGTCTGTCTGTCTGTCTGTCTGTCTGTCTGTCTGTCTGTCTAGACTAACTGACTGACTGTCTGTCTGTCTGTCTGTGTTGACTGATGGTTTGTCCGTCTGTCTGTCTGTCTGTCTTGACTGACTGTCTGTCTTTCTTTCTGTCTTGACTGACTGTCTGTCTGTCTTGACCGACTGTCTGTCTGTTTGTCTTGACTGACTGTCTGTCTGTCTGTCTTGACTGACTGTCTGTCTGTCTGTCTGTCTGTCTTGACTGACTGTCTGTATGTCTGTCCTGACTGACTGTCTGTCTGTCTGTCTGTTTGTCTTGACTGACTGTCGGTCTAGCTTGACTGAACGTCTATCTGTCTGTCTGTCTTGACTGACTGCCTGTCTGTCTTGACTAACTGACTGACTGTCTGTCTGTCTGTCTGTGTGGACTTACTGTCTGTTTGTCTGTTTGTCTTGACTGACTGTCTGTCTGTCTTGACTAACTGGCTGACTGTCTGTCTGTCTTGACTGACTGTCTTTCTGTATGTCTGTCTGTCTGTCTGTCTGTCTGTCTGTGCTTTCTGACTGTCTGTCTGTCTTGACTGACTGTCTGTCTGTCTTGACTGACTGTCTGTCTGTCTTAACTGACTGTCTGTCTGTCTGGACTGACTGTCTGTTTGTCTGGTTGTCTGTCTGTCTGTCTTGACTGACTGCCTGTCTGTCTTGACTAACTGACTGACTGTCTGTCTGTCTGTCTGTGTGGACTTACTGTCTGTTTGTCTGTTTGTCTTGACTGACTGTCTGTCTGTCTTGACTGACTGTCTGTTTGTCTTGACTGACTGTCTGTCTGTCTTGACTGACTGTCTGTCTGTCTGTCTGCTTGACCGATTGTCTGTCTGTTTGTCTGTCTTGACTGACTGTCTGTCTGTCTGTCTTGACTGAGTGTCTGTCTGTCTGTCTGTCTTGACTGACTGTCTGTATGTCTGTCCTGACTGACTGACTGTCTGTCTGTCTGTCTGTCTGTCTTGACTGAGTGTCTGTCTGTCTGTCTGTCTTGACTGACTGTCTGTATGTCTGTCCTGACTGACTGTCTGTCTGTCTGTCTGTTTGTCTTGACTGACTGTCGGTCTAGCTTGACTGAATGTCTATCTGTCTGTCTGTCTTGACTGACTGCCTGTCTGTCTTGACTAACTGACTGACTGTCTGTCTTAACTGACTGTCTGTCTGTCTGGACTGACTGTCTGTTTGTCTGTCTGTCTGTCTTGACTGACTGTCTGTCTGTCTGTCTGTCTGTCTTGACTGACTGTCTGTCTGTCTGTCTGTCTTGACTGACTGTCTGTCTTGACTAACTGACTGACTGTCTGTCTGTCTGTCTGTGTGGACTTACTGTCTGTTTGTCTGTTTGTCTTGACTGACTGTCTGTTTGTCTTGACTGACTGTCTGTCTGTCTTGACTGACTGTCTGTCTGTCTTGACTGACTGTCTGTCTGTCTGTCTGCTTGACCGATTGTCTGTCTGTTTGTCTGTCTTGACTGACTGTCTGTCTGTCTGTCTTGACTGAGTGTCTGTCTGTCTGTCTGTCTTGACTGACTGTCTGTATGTCTGTCCTGACTGACTGACTGTCTGTCTGTCTGTCTGTCTGTCTTGACTGAGTGTCTGTCTGTCTGTCTGTCTTGACTGACTGTCTGTATGTCTGTCCTGACTGACTGTCTGTCTGTCTGTCTGTTTGTCTTGACTGACTGTCGGTCTAGCTTGACTGAATGTCTATCTGTCTGTCTGTCTTGACTGACTGCCTGTCTGTCTTGACTAACTGACTGACTGTCTGTCTGTCTGTCTGTGTGGACTTACTGTCTGTTTGTCTGTTTGTCTTGACTGACTGTCTGTCTGTCTTGACTAACTGGCTGACTGTCTGTCTGTCTTGACTGACTCTCTGTCTGTATGTCTGTCTGTCTGTCTGTCTGTCTGTCTGTGCTTTCTGACCTACTAACTCTCTGTCTGTCTGTCTGTCTTGACTTACTGTCTGTCTGTCTGTCGGTCTTGACTGACTGTCTGCCTGTCTGTCTGTCTTGACTGACTGTCTGTCTGTCTGTCTGTCTTAACTGACTGTCTGTCTGTCTGTCTTGACTGACTGTCTGTCTGTCTGTCTGTCTTGACTGACTGACTGTCTGTCTGTCTGTCTGTCTTGACTGACTGTCTGTCTGTCTGTCTAGACTAACTGACTGACTGACTCTGTGTTGAATGATGGTCTGTCTGTCTGTCTGTCTTGACTGTATATCTGTATTGACTGTCTGTCTGTCTGTCTGTCTGTCGATCTTGACTTGAATGTCTGTCTGTCTGTCTGTCTTGACTGACTGACTGTCTGTCTGTCTGTCTGTCTTGACTGACTGTCTGTCTGTCTGTCTAGACTAACTGACTGACTGACTCTGTGTTGAATGATGGTCTGTCTGTCTGTCTGTCTTGACTGTATATCTGTATTGACTGACTGTCTGTCTGTCTGTCTAGACTAACTAACTGACTGACTCTGTGTTGAATGATGGTCTGTCTGTCTGTCTGTCTTGACTGTATATCTGTATTGACTGTCTGTCTGTCTGTCTGTCTGTCGATCTTGACTGACTGTTTGTCTGTCTTGACTAACTGACTGACTGTCTGTTTGTCTCTCTGTTTGTGTTGTTTTTTTTTCACGAAAACAGTCGGTTGTTCTGAAAACGAGTTGAGTTTTTGTCAAAACAGTTAGGTTTTTCTGAAAATCTGTCAACTTTTTTTCAAAACTGTCTGTCTGTCTTGACTAACTGACGACTGTCTGTTTGTGTTTACTGACTGTCTGTCTGTCTGTCTTGACTGGCTGTCTGACTGTCTTGACTGACTGTCTGTTAGTCTGTTTGTCTTGACTGACTGAATGACTGTCTGTCTGTCTGTCTGTATTGACTGACTGTCTGTCTGTCTGTCTGTCTTGACTGACTGTCTGTCTGTCTTGACTGACTGTCTGTCTGTCTTGACTGACTGTCTGTCTGTCTTAACTGACTGTCTGTCTGTCTTAACTGACTGTCTGTCTGTCTGGACTGACTGTCTGTTTGTCTGTCTGTCTGTCTGTCTGTCTTGACTGACTGTCTGTCTGTCTTTCTGTCTGTCTTGACTGACTGTCTGTCTGTCTGTCTGTCTTGACTGACTGTCTGTCTGTCTGTCTGTCTTGACTGACTGTCTGTCTGTCTGTCTGTCTGTCTAGACTAACTGACTGACTGTCTTTCTGTCTGTCTGTGTTGACTGACGGTCTGTCTGTCTGTCTTGACTGTCTGTCTGTCTTGACTGACTGTCTGTCTGTCTGTCTTGACTGACTGTCTGTCTGTCTGTCTGTCTGTCTTGACTGACTGTCTGTCTGTCTGACTGTCTGCCTGTCTGTCTGTCTGTATTTCTGTCTTGACTGACTGTCTGTCTGTCTTTCTTTCTTGACTGTCTGTCTGTCTGTCTTGACTGACTGTCTGTCTGTCTTGACTGACTGTCTGTCTGTCTGTCTGTCTAGACTAACTGACTGACTGTCTGTCTGTCTGTCTGTGTTGACTGACGGTCTGTCTGTATGTCTGTCTTGACTGTCTGTCTGTCTTGACTGATTGTCTGTCTTTCTGTCTTGACTGACTGTCTGTCTGTCTGTCTGTCTTGACTGACTGTCTGTCTGTATGTCTGTCATGACTGACTGTCTGTCTCTCTGTCTTTCTTGACTAACTGACTGACTGTCTGTCTGACTGTCTGTCTGTCTGTCTGTGTTGACTGATGGTCTGTCTGTCTGTCTGTCTTGACTGTTTGTCTGTCTCGACTGTCTGTCTGTCTGTCTTGACTGACTGTTTGTCTGTCTTGACTAACTGACTGACTATCTGTCTGTCTGTCTGTTTGTGTTGACTGACTGTCTGTCTGTCTGTTTGTCTGTCTTGACGGACTGTCTGTCTGTCTGACTGTCTGTCTGTCTGTCTGTCTTGACTGACTGTTTATCTGTCTTGACTAACTGACTGACTGTCTGTCTGTCTGTCTGTTTTTAATGACTGACTGTCTGTCAGTCTTGACTAACTGACTGACTGTCTGTCTGTCTGTTTTGACTGAATGTCTGTATTTCTGTCCTGACTGACTGTCTGTCTGTCTGTCTTGAATGACTGTCTGTCTGTCTTGACTGAATGTCTGTCTGTCTCGACTGACTGTTTGTCTGTCTGTCTGTCTTGACTGACTGTCTGTCTTTCTTTCTGTCTTGACTGACTGTCTGTCTGTCTTGACCGCCTGTCTGTCTGTTTGTCTTGACTGACTGTCTGTCTGTCTGTCTTGACTGACTGTATGTCTGTCTGTCTGTCTCGACTGACTGTTTGTCTGTCTGTCTGTCTGTCTAGACAAACTGACTGACTGTCTGTCTGTCTGTCTGTCTGTGTTGACTGACGGTCTGCCTGTATGTCTGTCATGACTGTTTGTCTTTCTTGACTGATTGTCTGTCTTGACTGACTGTCTGTCTGTCTGTCTGTCTTAACTGACTGTCTGTCTGTATGTCTGTCTTGACTGACTGTCTGTCTGTCTGTCTTTCTTGACTAACTGACTGTCTGTCTGTCTTGACTGACTGTCTGTCTGTCTGTCTGTCTTGACTGACTGACTGTCTGTCTGTCTGTCTGTCTGTCTGTCTGTCTGTCTAGACTAACTGACTGACTGTCTGTCTGTCTGTCTGTGTTGACTGATGGTCTGTCCGTCTGTCTGTCTGTCTGTCTTGACTGACTGTCTGTCTTTCTTTCTGTCTTGACTGACTGTCTGTCTGTCTTGACCGACTGTCTGTCTGTTTGTCTTGACTGACTGTCTGTCTGTCTGTCTTGACTGACTGTCTGTCTGTCTGTCTGTCTTGACTAACTGTCTGTATGTCTGTCCTGACTGACTGTCTGTCTGTCTGTCTGTCTGTCTTGACTGACTGTCGGTCTAGCTTGACTGAATGTCTATCTGTCTGACTGACTGACTGTCTGTCTGTCTGTCTGCTTGACCGATTGTCTGTCTGTTTGTCTGTCTTGACTGACTAACTGTCTGTCTGTCTGTCTGTCTTGACTGAGTGTCTGTCTGTCTGTCTGTCTTGACTGACTGTCTGTATGTCTGTCCTGACTGACTGTCAGTCTGTCTGTCTGTTTGTCTTGACTGACTGTCGGTCTAGCTTGACTGAATGTCTATCTGTCTGTCTGTCTTGACTGACTGCCTGTCTGTCTTGACTAACTGACTGACTGTCTGTCTGTCTGTCTGTGTGGACTTACTGTCTGTTTGTCTGTTTGTCTTGACTGACTGTCTGTCTGTCTTGACTGACTGTCTGTCTGTCTGTCTGCTTGACCTATTGTCTGTCTGTTTGTCTGTCTTGACTGACTGTCTGTCTGTCTGTCTGTCTGTCTTGACTGAGTGTCTGTCTGTCTGTCTGTCTTGACTGACTGTCTGTATGTCTGTCCTGACTGACTGACTGTCTGTCTGTCTGTCTGTCTGTCTTGACTGAGTGTCTGTCTGTCTGTCTGTCTTGACTGACTGTCTGTTTGTCTGTCCTGACTGACTGTCTGTCTGTCTGTCTGTTTGTCTTGACTGACTGTCGGTCTAGCTTGACTGAACGTCTATCTGTCTGTCTGTCGTGACGGACTGTCTATCTGTCTGACTGTCTGTCTGTCTGTCTGTCTTGACTGACTGTTTATCTGTCTTGGCTAACTGACTGACTGTCTGTCTGTCTGTCTGTTTTTAATGACTGACTGTCTGTCAGTCTGTCTGTATTGACTGACTGTCTGTCTGTCTGTCTGTCTTGACTGACTGTCTGTCTGTCTTGACTGACTGTCTGTCTGTCTTGACTGACTGTCTGTCTGTCTTAACTGACTGTCTGTCTGTCTGGACTGACTGTCTGTTTGTCTGTCTGTCTGTCTGTCTGTCTTGACTGACTGTCTGTCTGTCTGTCTGTCTGTCTTGACTGACTGTCTGTCTGTCTGTCTGTCTTGACTGACTGTCTGTCTGTCTGTCTGTCTTGACTGACTGACTGTCTGTCTGTCTGTCTGTCTTGACTGACTGTCTGTCTGTCTGTCTGTCTGTCTAGACTAACTGACTGACTGTCTGTCTGTCTGTCTGTGTTGACTGATGGTCTGTCCGTCTGTCTGTCTGTCTGTCTTGACTGACTGTCTGTCTTTCTTTCTGTCTTGACTGACTGTCTGTCTGTCTTGACCGACTGTCTGTCTGTTTGTCTTGACTGACTGTCTGTCTGTCTGTCTTGACTGACTGTCTGTCTGTCTGTCTGTCTTGACTGACTGTCTGTATGTCTGTCCTGACTGACTGTCTTCTGACTGACTGTCTGTCTGTCTGTCTGTCTTGACTGACTGTCTGTCTGTCTGTCTGTCTGTCTAGACTAACTGACTGACTGTCTGTCTGTCTGTCTGTGTTGACTGATGGTCTGTCCGTCTGTCTGTCTGTCTGTCTTGACTGACTGTCTGTCTTTCTTTCTGTCTTGACTGACTGTCTGTCTGTCTTGACCGACTGTCTGTCTGTTTGTCTTGACTGACTATCTGTCTGTCGGTCTTG
>JAUPMV010000004.1:285000-290000 GCA_030848855.1 Branchinecta sandiegonensis | reverse complement strand
CTGTCTGTCTGTCTGACTGTCTGTCTGTCTGTCTGTCTTGACTGACTGTTTATCTGCCTTGACTAACTGACTGACTGTCTGTCTGTCTGTCTGTTTTTAATGACTGACTGTCTGTCAGTCTTGACTAACTGACTGACTGTCTGTCTGTCTGTTTTGACTGAATGTCTGTATTTCTGTCCTGACTGACTGTCTGTCTGTCTGTCTTGAATGACTGTCTGTCTGTCTTGACTGAATGTCTGTCTGTCTGTCTGTCTCGACTGACTGTTTGTCTGTCTGTCTGTCTGTCTGTCTTGACTGACTGTCTGTCTTTCTTTCTGTCTTGACTGACTGTCTGTCTGTCTTGACCGCCTGTCTGTCTGTTTGTCTTGACTGACTGTCTGTCTGTCTGTCTTGACTGACTGTCTGTCTGTCTGTCTGTCTCGACTGACTGTTTGTCTGTCTGTCTGTCTGTCTAGACAAACTGACTGACTGTCTGTCTGTCTGTCTGTGTTGACTGACGGTCTGCCTGTATGTCTGTCATGACTGTTTGTCTTTCTTGACTGATTGTCTGTCTTGACTGACTGTCTGTCTGTCTGTCTGTCTTAACTGACTGTCTTTCTCTATGTCTGTCTTGACTGACTGTCTGTCTGTCTGTCTTTCTTGACTAACTGACTGTCTGTCTGTCTTGACTGACTGTCTGTCTGTCTGTCTGTCTTGACTGACTGACTGTCTGTCTGTCTGTCTGTCTTGACTGACTGTCTGTCTGTCTGTCTGTCTGTCTAGACTAACTGACTGACTGTCTGTCTGTCTGTCTGTGTTGACTGATGTTCTGTCCGTCTGTCTGTCTGTCTGTCTTGACTGACTGTCTGTCTTCCTTTCTGTCTTGACTGACTGTCTGTCTGTCTTGACCGACTGTCTGTCTGTTTGTCTTGACTGACTGTCTGTCTGTCTGTCTTGACTGACTGTCTGTCTGTCTGTCTGTCTTGACTGACTGTCTGTATGTCTGTCCTGACTGACTGTCTGTCTGTCTGTCTGTCTTGACTGACTGTCTGTCTGTCTGTCTGTCTTGACTGACTGTCTGTCTGTCTGTCTGTCTTGACTGACTGTCTGTCTGTCTGTCTGTCTGTCTAGACTAACTGACTGACTGTCTTTCTGTCTGTCTGTGTTGACTGACGGTCTGTCTGTCTGTCTTGACTGTCTGTCTGTCTTGACTGACTGTCTGTCTGTCTGTCTTGACTGACTGTCTGTCTGTCTGTCTGTCTGTCTTGACTGACTGTCTGTCTGTCTTTCTTTCTTGACTGTCTGTCTGTCTGTCTTGACTGACTGTCTGTCTGTCTTGACTGACTGTCTGTCTGTCTGTCTGTCTAGACTAACTGACTGACTGTCTGTCTGTCTGTCTGTGTTGACTGACGGTCTGTCTGTATGTGTGTCTTGACTGTCTGTCTGTCTTGACTGATTGTCTGTCTGTCTGTCTTGACTGACTGTCTGTCTGTCTGTCTGTCTTGACTGACTGTCTGTCTGTATGTCTGTCATGACTGACTGTCTGTCTCTCTGTCTTTCTTGACTAACTGACTGACTGTCTGTCTGACTGTCTGTCTGTCTGTCTGTGTTGACTGATGGTCTGTCTGTCTGTCTGTCTTGACTGTTTGTCTGTCTCGACTGTCTGTCTGTCTGTCTTGACTGACTGTTTGTCTGTCTTGACTAACTGACTGACTATCTGTCTGTCTGTCTGTTTGTGTTGACTGACTGTCTGTCTGTCTGTTTGTCTGTCTTGACGGACTGTCTGTCTGTCTGACTGTCTGTCTGTCTGTCTGTCTTGACTGACTGTTTATCTGTCTTGACTAACTGACTGACTGTCTGTCTGTCTGTCTGTTTTTAATGACTGACTGTCTGTCAGTCTTGACTAACTGACTGACTGTCTGTCTGTCTGTTTTGACTGAATGTCTGTATTTCTGTCCTGACTGACTGTCTGTCTGTCTGTCTTGAATGACTGTCTGTCTGTCTTGACTGAATGTCTGTCTGTCTGTCTGTCTCGACTGACTGTTTGTCTGTCTGTCTGTCTTGACTGACTGTCTGTCTTTCTTTCTGTCTTGACTGACTGTCTGTCTGTCTTGACCGCCTGTCTGTCTGTTTGTCTTGACTGACTGTCTGTCTGTCTGTCTTGACTGACTGTCTGTCTGTCTGTCTGTCTCGACTGACTGTTTGTCTGTCTGTCTGTCTGTCTAGACAAACTGACTGACTGTCTGTCTGTCTGTCTGTGTTGACTGACGGTCTGCCTGTATGTCTGTCATGACTGTTTGTCTTTCTTGACTGATTGTCTGTCTTGACTGACTGTCTGTCTGTCTGTCTGTCTTAACTGACTGTCTGTCTGTATGTCTGTCTTGACTGACTGTCTGTCTGTCTGTCTTTCTTGACTAACTGACTGTCTGTCTGTCTTTCTTGACTAACTGACTGTCTGTCTGTCTTGACTGACTGTCTGTCTGTCTGTCTGTCTTGACTGACTGACTGTCTGTCTGTCTGTCTGTCTTGACTGACTGTCTGTCTGTCTGTCTGTCTGTCTAGACTAACTGACTGACTGTCTGTCTGTCTGTCTGTGTTGACTGATGGTCTGTCCGTCTGTCTGTCTGTCTGTCTTGACTGACTGTCTGTCTTTCTTTCTGTCTTGACTGACTGTCTGTCTGTCTTGACCGACTGTCTGTCTGTTTGTCTTGACTGACTGTCTGTCTGTCTGTCTTGACTGACTGTCTGTCTGTCTGTCTGTCTTGACTGACTGTCTGTATGTCTGTCCTGACTGACTGTCTGTCTGTCTGTCTGTCTGTCTTGACTGACTGTCGGTCTAGCTTGACTGAATGTCTATCTGTCTGACTGACTGACTGTCTGTCTGTCTGTCTGTTTGTCTGTCTTGACTGACTGTCTGTCTGTCTGTCTGTCTGTCTTGACTGAGTGTCTGTCTGTCTGTCTGTCTTGACTGACTGTCTGTATGTCTGTCCTGACTGACTGTCAGTCTGTCTGTCTGTTTGTCTTGACTGACTGTCGGTCTAGCTTGACTGAATGTCTATCTGTCTGTCTGTCTTGACTGACTGCCTGTCTGTCTTGACTAACTGACTGACTGTCTGTCTGTCTGTCTGTGTGGACTTACTGTCTGTTTGTCTGTTTGTCTTGACTGACTGTCTGTCTGTCTTGACTGACTGTCTATCTGTCTGTCTGCTTGACCTATTGTCTGTCTGTTTGTCTGTCTTGACTGACTGTCTGTCTGTCTGCTTGTCTGTCTTGACTGAGTGTCTGTCTGTCTGTCTGTTTTGACTGACTGTCTGTATGTCTGTCCTGACTGACTGACTGTCTGTCTGTCTGTCTGTCTGTCTTGACTGAGTGTTTGTCTGTCTGTCTGTCTTGACTGACTGTCTGTATGTCTGTCCTGACTGACTGTCTGTCTGTCTGTCTGTTTGTCTTGACTGAATGTCTATCTGTCTGTCTGTCTTGACTGACTGCCTGTCTGTCTTGACTAACTGACTGACTGTCTGTCTGTCTGTCTGTGTGGACTTACTGTCTGTTTGTCTGTTTGTCTTGACTGACTGTCTGTCTGTCTTGACTAACTGGCTGACTGTCTGTCTGTCTTGACTGACTGTCTGTCTGTATGTCTGTCTGTCTGTCTGTCTGTCTGTGCTTTCTGACCTACTAACTCTCTGTCTGTCTGTCTGTCTTGACTTACTGTCTGTCTGTCTGTCGGTCTTGACTGACTGTCTGCCTGTCTGTCTGTCTTGACTGACTGTCTGTCTGTCTGTCTGTCTTAACTGACTGTCTGTCTGTCTGTCTTGACTGACTGACTGTCTGTCTGTCTGTCTGTCTGTCTGTCTGTCTGTCTGTCTAGACTAACTGACTGACTGTCTGTCTGTCTGTCTGTGTTGATTGATGGTCTGTCCGTCTGTCTGTCTGTCTGTCTTGACTGACTGTCTGTCTTTCTTTCTGTCTTGACTGACTGTCTGTCTGTCTTGACCGACTGTCTGTCTGTTTGTCTTGACTGACTGTCTGTCTGTCTGTCTTGACTGACTGTCTGTCTGTCTGTCTGTCTTGACTGACTGTCTGTATGTCTGTCCTGACTGACTGTCTGTCTGTCTTGACTGACTGTCAGTCTAGCTTGACTGAATGTCTATCTGTCTGACTGACTGACTGTCTGTCTGTCTGTCTGCTTGACCGATTGTCTGTCTGTTTGTCTGTCTTGACTGACTGTCTGTCTGTCTGTCTGTCTGTCTTGACTGAGTGTCTGTCTGTCTGTCTGTCTTGACTGACTGTCTGTATGTCTGTCCTGACTGACTGTCAGTCTATCTGTCTGTTTGTCTTGACTGACTGTCGGTCTAGCTTGACTGAATGTCTATCTGTCTTTCTGTCTTGACTGACTGCCTGTCTGTCTTGACTAACTGACTGACTGTCTGTCTGTCTGTCTGTGTGGACTTACTGTCTGTTTGTCTGTTTGTCTTGACTGACTATCTGTCTGTCTTGACTGACTGTCTGTCTGTCTGTCTGCTTGACCTATTGTCTGTCTGTTTGTCTGTCTTGACTGACTGTCTGTCTGTCTGTCTGTCTGTCTTGACTGAGTGTCTGTCTGTCTGTCTGTCTTGACTGACTGTCTGTATGTCTGTCCTGACTGACTGACTGTCTGTCTGTCTGTCTGTCTTGACTGAGTTTCTGTCTGTCTGTCTGTCTTGACTGACTGTCTGTATGTCTGTCCTGACTGACTGTCTGTCTGTCTGTCTGTTTGTCTTGACTGACTGTCGGTCTAGCTTGACTGAACGTCTATCTGTCTGTCTGTCTTGACTGACTGCCTGTCTGTCTTGACTAACTGACTGACTGTCTGTCTGTCTGTCTGTGTGGACTTACTGTCTGTTTGTCTGTTTGTCTTGACTGACTGTCTGTCTGTCTTGACTAACTGGCTGACTGTCTGTCTGTCTTGACTGACTGTCTGTCTGTATGTCTGTCTGTCTGTCTGTCTGTCTGTGCTTTCTGACCTACTAACTCTCTGTCCG
>JAUPMV010000004.1:155000-262500 GCA_030848855.1 Branchinecta sandiegonensis | reverse complement strand
CTGTCTTGACTGACTGTCTGTCTGTATGTCTGTCATGACTGACTGTCTGTCTCTCTGTCTTTCTTGACTAACTGACTGACTGTCTGTCTGACTGTCTGTCTGTCTGTCTGTGTTGACTGATGGTCTGTCTGTCTGTCTGTCTTGACTGTCTGTCTGTCTCGACTGTCTGTCTGTCTGTCTGTCTGTCTGTCTTGACTGACTGTTTGTCTGTCTTGACTAACTGACTGACTATCTGTCTGTCTGTCTGTTTGTGTTGACTGACTGTCTGTCTGTCTGTTTGTCTGTCTTGACGGACTGTCTGTCTGTCTGACTGTCTGTCTGTCTGTCTGTCTTGACTGACTGTTTATCTGTCTTGACTAACTGACTGACTGTCTGTCTGTCTGTCTGTTTTTAATGACTGACTGTCTGTCAGTCTTGACTAACTGACTGACTGTATGTCTGTCTGTTTTGACTGAATGTCTGTATGTCTGTCCTGACTGACTGTCTGTATGTCTGTCTTGAATGACTGTCTGTCTGTCTTGACTGAATGTCTGTCTGTCTGTCTGTCTCGACTGACTGTTTGTCTGTCTGTCTGTGTGTCTAGACAAACTGACTGACTGTCTGTCTGTCTGTCTGTGTTGACTGACGGTCTGCCTGTATGTCTGTCATGACTGTTTGTCTTTCTTGACTGATTGCCTGTCTTGACTGACTGTCTGTCTGTCTGTCTGTCTTAA
This sequence comes from Branchinecta sandiegonensis, assembly GCA_030848855.1. Lineage (NCBI taxonomy): Eukaryota > Metazoa > Arthropoda > Branchiopoda > Anostraca > Branchinectidae > Branchinecta > Branchinecta sandiegonensis. Next base: position 261,787 of record JAUPMV010000004.1, on the reverse strand, counting down.
CTGACTGTCTGTCTGTATGTCTGTCTTGACTGACTGTCTGTCTGTCTGTCTTTCTTGACTAACTGACTGACTGTCTGTCTGTCTGTCTGTGTTGACTGATGGTCTGTCCGTCTGTCTGTCTGTCTGTCTTGACTGACTGTCTGTCTTTCTTTCTGTCTTGACTGACTGTCTGTCTGTCTTGACCGACTGTCTGTCTGTTTGTCTTGACTGACTGTCTGTCTGTCTGTCTTGACTGACTGTCTGTCTTGACTGACTGTCTGTCTGTCTGTCTGTCTTGACTGACTGTCTGTATGTCTGTCCTGACTGACTGTCTGCCTGTCTGTCTTTCTGTCTTGACTGACTGTCGATCTAGCTTGACTGAATGTCTATCTGTCTGTCTGTCTTGACTGACTGCCTGTCTGTCTGTCTGTCTAGACTAACTGACTGACTGTCTGTCTGTCTGTCTGTGTGGACTTACTGTCTGTTTGTCTGTTTGTCTGTTTGTCTTGACTGACTGTCTGTCTGTCTTGACTGACTGTCGGTCTGTCTGTCTGCTTGACCGATTGTCTGTCTGTCTTGACTGACTGTCTGTCTGTCTGTCTGTCTGTCTTGACTGAGTGTCTGTCTGTCTGTCTGTCTTGACTAACTGGCTGACTGTCTGTCTGTCTTGACTGACTGTCTGTCTGTATGTCTGTCTGTCTGTCTGTCTGTCCGTCTGTGCTTACTGACCTACTAACTCTCTGTCTTGACTTACTGTCTGTCTGTCTGTCGGTCTTGAATGACTGTCTGTCTGTCTGTCTGTCTTGACTGACTGTCTGTCCGTCTGTGCTTACTGACCTACTAACTCTCTGTCCTGACTGACTGACTGTCTGTCTGTCTGTCTGCTTGACCGATTGTCTGTCTGTTTGTCTGTCTTGACTGACTGTCTGTCTGTCTGTCTGTCTGTCTTGACTGAGTGTCTGTCTGTCTGTCTGTCTTGACTGACTCTCTGTCTGTCTGTCTGTCTTAACTGACTGTCTGTCTGTATGTCTGTCTTGACTGACTGTCTGTCTGTCTGTCTTTCTTGACTAACTGACTGACTGTCTGTCTGTCTGTCTGTGTTGACTGATGGTCTGTCCGTCTGTCTGTCTGTCTGTCTTGACTGACTGTCTGTCTGTCTTTCTGTCTTGACTGACTGTCTGTCTGTCTTGACCGACTGTCTGTCTGTTTGTCTTGACTGACTGTCTGTCTGTCTGTCTTGACTGACTGTCTGTCTGTCTTGACTGACTGTCTGTATATCTGTCCTGACTGACTGTCTGTCTGTCTGTCTGTCTGTCTTGACTGACTGTCGGTCTGTCTTGACTGAATGTCTATCTGTCTGTCTGTCTTGACTGACTGCCTGTCTGTCCTGACTGACTGTCTGTCTGTCTGTCTTTCTGTCTTGACTGACTGTCGATCTAGCTTGACTGAATGTCTATCTGTCTGTCTGTCTTGACTGACTGCCTGTCTGTCTGTCTGTCTAGACTAACTGACTGACTGTCTGTCTGTCTGTCTGTGTGGACTTACTGTCTGTTTGTCTGTTTGTCTTGACTGACTGTCTGTCTGTCTTGACTGACTGTCTGTCTGTCTGTCTGCTTGACCGATTGTCTGTCTGTCTGTCTTGACTAACTGGCTGACTGTCTGTCTGTCTTGACTGACTGTCTGTCTGTCTGTCTGTCTTGACTGACTGTCTGTATGTCTGTCCTGACTGACTGACTGTCTGTCTGTCTTGACTGAGTGTCTGTCTGTCTGTCTGTCTTGACTGACTCTCTGTCTGTCTGTCTGTCTTAACTGACTGTCTGTCTGTATGTCTGTCTTGACTGACTGTCTGTCTGTCTGTCTTTCTTGACTAACTGACTGTCTGTCTGTCTTGACTGACTGTCTGTCTGTCTGTCTGTCTGTCTGTCTTGACTGAGTGTCTGTCTGTCTGTCTGTCTTGACTAACTGGCTGACTGTCTGTCTGTCTTGACTGACTGTCTGTCTGTATATCTGTCTGTCTGTCTGTCTGTCCGTCTGTGCTTACTGACCTACTAACTCTCTGTCTTGACTTACTGTCTGTCTGTCTGTCGGTCTTGAATGACTGTCTGTCTGTCTGTCTGTCTTGACTGACTGTCTGTCCGTCTGTGCTTACTGACCTACTAACTCTCTGTCCTGACTGACTGACTGTCTGTCTGTCTGTCTGCTTGACCGATTGTCTGTCTGTTTGTCTGTCTTGACTGACTGTCTGTCTGTCTGTCTGTCTGTCTTGACTGAGTGTCTGTCTGTCTGTCTGTCTTGACTGACTCTCTGTCTGTCTGTCTGTCTTAACTGACTGTCTGTCTGTATGTCTGTCTTGACTGACTGTCTGTCTGTCTGTCTTTCTTGACTAACTGACTGACTGTCTGTCTGTCTGTCTGTGTTGACTGATGGTCTGTCCGTCTGTCTGTCTGTCTTGACTGACTGTCTGTCTGTCTTGACCGACTGTCTGTCTGTTTGTCTTGACTGACTGTCTGTCTGTCTGTCTTGACTGACTGTCTGTCTGTCTTGACTGACTGTCTGTATGTCTGTCCTGACTGACTGTCTGTCTGTCTGTCTGTCTGTCTTGACTGACTGTCGGTCTGTCTTGACTGAATGTCTATCTGTCTGTCTGTCTTGACTGACTGCCTGTCTGTCTGTCTGTCTTGACTAACTGACTGACTGTCTGTCTGTGTGGACTTACTGTCTGTTTGTCTGTTTGTCTTGACTGACTGTCTGTCTGTCTTGACTGACTGTCTGTCTGTCTTGACTGACTGTCTGTCTGTCTGTCTGCTTGACCGATTGTCTGTCTGTTTGTCTGTCTTGACTGACTGTCTGTCTGTCTGTCTGTCTGTCTTGACTGAGTGTCTGTCTGTCTTGACTAACTGGCTGACTGTCTGTCTGTCTTGACTGACTGTCTGTCTGTATGTCTGTCTGTCTGTCTGTCTGTCCGTCTGTGCTTACTGACCTACTAACTCTCTGTCTTGACTTACTGTCTGTCTGTCTGTCGGTCTTGACTGACTGTCTGCCTGTCTGTCTGTCTTGACTGACTGTCTGTCTGTCTGTCTGTCTTAACTGACTGTCTGTCTGTCTGTCTGTCTGTCTTGACTGACTGTCTGTCTGTCTGTCTGTCTTGACTGACTGTCTGTCTGTCTGTCTGTCTGTCTAGACTAACTGACTGACTGTCTGTCTGTCTGTCTGTGTTGACTGACGGTCTGTCTGTCTGTCAGTCTTGACTGACTGTCTGTCTGTCTAGACTAACTGACTGACTGTCTGTCTGTCTGTCCGTGTTGACTGACGGTCTGTCTGTCTATCTGTCTTGACTGACTGTCTGTCTGTCTTGACTGACTGTCTGTCTGTCTTGACTGACTGTCTGTCTGTCTTGACTGACTGTCTGTCTGTCTTGACTGACTGACTGTCTGTCTTGACTGACTGTCTGTCTGTCTGTCTGTCTGTCTGTCTTGACTGACTGTCTGTCTGTCTGTCTGTCTTGACTGACTGTATGTCTGTATGTCTGTCTTGACTGACTGTCTGTCTGTCTGTCTGTCTAGACTAACTGACTGACTGTCTGTCTGTCTGTCTGTGTTGACTGACGGTCTGTCTGTATGTCTGTCTTGACTGATTGTCTGTCTGTCTGTTTTGACTGACTGTCTCTCTGCCTGTCTGTCTCGACTGACTGTCTGTCTGTATGTCTGTCTTGACTGACCGTCTGTCTGTCTGTCTTTCTTGATTAACGGAATAACTGTCTGTCTGTCTGTCTGTGTTGACTGATGGTCTGTCTGTCTTGACTGTATGTCTGTCTTGACTGTCTGTCTCTCTGTCTTGACTGACTGTCTGTCTGTCTTGACCGACTGTCTGTCTGTCTTGACTGACTGTCTGTCTGTCTGGACTGACTGTCTGTTTGTCTGTCTGTCTGTCTGTCTGTCTTGACTGACTGTCTGTCTGTCTGTCTGTCTTGACTGACTGTCTGCCTGTCTGTCTGTCTTGACTAACTGGCTAGCTGTCTGTCTGTCTGTCTGTGTTGAGTGACTATCTGTCTGTCTTGACTAACTGACTGACTGTCTGTCTGTCTGTTTGTCTTGACTGACTGTCTGTCTGTCTGTCTTGACTGACTGTCTGTCTGTCTTGACTGTCTGTCTGTCTGTCTGTCTTGACTGACTGTCGGTCTGTCTTGACTGAATGTCTGTCTGTCTGTCTGTCTTGACTGACTGTCTGTCTGTCTGTCTGTCTGTCTTGACTAACTGACTGACTGTCTGTCTGTCTGTCTGTCTGTGTGGACTTACTGTCTGTTTGTCTGTTTGTCTTGACTGACTTTCTTCTGTCTTGACTGACTGTATGTCTGTCTGTCTGTCTGTGCTTACTGACCTACTAACTCTCTGTCTGTCTGTCTGTCTTGACTTACTGTCTGTCTGTCAGTCGGTCTTGACTGACTGTCTGCCTGTCTGTCTGTCTTGACTGACTGTCTGTCTGTCTGTCTGTCTGTCTGTCTTGACTGTCTGTCTGTCTGTCTTGACTGACTGTCTGTCTGTCTGTCTGTCTTGACTGACTTTCTGTCTGTCTGTCTGTCTGTCTAGACTAACTGACTGACTGTCTGTCTGTCTGTCTGTTTTGACTCACGGTCTGTCTGTCTGTCTGTCTGTCTTGACTGTCTGTCTGTCTTGACTGACTGTCTGTTTGTCTGTTTGTCTTGACTGACTGAATGACTGTCTGTCTGTCTGTATTGACTGACTGTCTGTCTGTCTGTCTGTCTTGACTGACTGTCTGTCTGTCTTGACTGACTGTCTGTCTGTCTTGACTGACTGTCTGTCTGTCTTGACTGACTGTCTGTCTGTCTGGACTGACTGTCTGTCTGTCTGGACTGACTGTCTGTTTGTCTGTCTGTCTGTCTGTCTGTCTTGACTGACTGTCTGTCTGTCTGTCTGTCTTGACTGACTGTCTGTCTGTCTGTCTGTCTTGACTAACTGGCTAGCTGTCTGTCTGTCTGTCTGTGTTGAGTGACTATCTCTCTGTCTTGACTAACTGACTGACTGTCTGTCTGTCTGTTTGTCTTGACTGACTGTCTGTATGTCTGTCCTGACTGACTGTCTGTCTGTCTGTCTGTCTTGACTGACTGTCGGTCTGTCTTGAATGAATGTCTGTCTGTCTGTCTGTCTTGACTGACTGTCTGTCTGTCTGTCTGTCTGTCTTGACTAACTGACTGACTGTCTGTCTGTCTGTCTGTGTGGACTTACTGTCTTTTTGTCTGTTTCTCTTGACTGACTTTCTGTCTGTCTTGACTGACTGTATGTCTGTCTGTCTGTCTGTGCTTGCTGACCTACTAACTCTCTGTCTGTCTGTCTGTCTTGACTTACTGTCTGTCTGTCAGTCGGTCTTGACTGAATGTCTGCCTGTCTGTCTGTCTTGACTGACTGTCTGTCTGTCTGTCTGTCTTGACTGACTGTCTGTCTGTCTGTCTTGACTGACTGTCTGTCTGTCTGTCTGTCTTGACTGACTGTCTGTCTGTCTGTCTAGACTAACTGACTGACTGTCTGTCTGTCTGTCTGTTTTGACTCACGGTCTGTCTGTCTGTCTGTCTGTCTTGACTGTCTGTCTGTCTTGACTGACTGTCTGTCTGTCTGTCTTGACTGACTGTCTGTCTGTCTGTCTGTCTGTCTTGACTGACTGTCTGTCTGTCTGACTGTCTGCCTGTCTGTCTGTCTGTATTTCTGTCTTGACTGACTGTCTGTCTGTCTTTCCTTCTTGACTGTCTGTCTGTATTGACTGACTGTCTGTCTGTCTTGACTGACTGTCTGTCTGTCTTGACTGACTATCTGTCTGTCTTTACTGACTGACTGTCTGTCTGTATGTCTGTCTTGACTGACTATATGTCTGTCTGTCTGTCTTGACTGACTGTCTGTCTGTCTGTCTTGACTAACTGGCTAACTGTCTGTCTGTCTGTCTTGACTAACTGACTGACTGTCTGTCTGTCTGTTTGTCTTGACTGACTGTCTGTCTGTGTGTCCGTCTTGACTGTCTGTCTGTCTGTCTTGACCGACTGTCTGTGTATTTGTCTGTCTTTACTGACTGTCTGTCTGTATGTCTGTTGACTGACTGTCTGTCTGTCTTGACTGACTGTCTGTCTGTATGTCTGTCATGACTGACTGTCTGTCTGTCTGTCTTTCTTGACTAACTGTCTGACTGTCTGTCTGACTGTCAGTTTGTGTTGACTGATGGTCTGTCTGTCTGTCTGTCTTGACTGTCTGTCTGTCTCGACTGTCTGTCTGTCTTGACTGACTGTTTATCTGTCTTGACTAACTGACTGACTGTCTGTCTGTCTGTCTGTTTTTGTTGACTGACTGTCTGTCAGTCTTGACTAACTGACTGTCTGTCAGTCTTGACTAACTGACTGTCTGTCAGTCTTGACTAACTGACTGTCTGTCAGTCTTGACTAACTGACTGTCTGTCTGTCTGTCTGTCTGTCTTAATTGACTGTCGGTCTGTCTTGACTGAATGTCTGTCTGTCTGTCTGTCTTGACTGACTGCCTGTCTGTCTGTCTGTCTTGACTAACTGACTGACTGTTTGTCTGTCTGTCTGTGTGGACTTACTGTCTGTTTGTCTGTTTGTCTTGACTGACTGTCTGTCTGTCTTGACTGACTGTCTGTCTGTCTGTCTGCTTGACCGATTGTCTGTCTGTTTGTCTGTCTTGACTGACTGTCTGTCTGTCTGTCTGTCTGTCTGTCTTGACTGAGTGTCTGTCTGTCTGTCTGTCTTGACTAACTGGCTGACTGTCTGTCTGTCTTGACTGACTGTCTGTCTGTATGTCTGTCTGTCTGTCTGTCTGTCCGTCCGTGCTTACTGACCTACTAACTCTCTGTCTGTCTGTCTGTCTTGACTTACTGTCTGTCTGTCTGTCGGTCTTGACTGACTGTCTGCCTGTCTGTCTGTCTTGACTGACTGTCTGTCTGTCTGTCTGTCTTGACTGACTGTCTGTCTGTCTGTCTGTCTGTCTGTCTGTTTGTCTTGACTGACTGTCTGTCTGTCTGTCTGTCTGTCTGTCTTGACTGACTGTCTGTCTGTCTGTCTGTCTGTCTTGACTTACTATCTGTCTGTCTGTCGGTCTTGACTGACTGTCTGCCTGTCTGTCTGTCTTGACTGACTGTCTGTCTGTCTATCTGTCTTGACTGACTGTCTGTCTGTCTGTCTGTCTGTCTTGACTGACTGTCTGTCTGTCTGTCTGTCTTGACTGACTGTCTGTCTGTCTGTCTGTCTGTGTTGACTGACGGTCTGTCTGTCTGTCTGTCTTGACTGACTGTCTGTCTGTCTTGACTGACTGTCTGTCTGTCTTGGCTGACTGTCTGTCTGTCTTGACTGACTGTCTGTCTGTCTTGACTGAATGACTGTCTGTCTTGACTGACTGACTGTCTGTCTGTCTGTCTGTCTGTCTTGACTGACTGTCTGTCTGTCTGTCTGTCTTGACTGACTGTATGTCTGTATGTCTGTCTTGACTGACTGTCTGTCTGTCTGTCTGTCTAGACTAACTGACTGACTGTCTGTCTGTCTGTCTGTGTTGACTGACGGTCTGTCTGTATGTCTGTCTTGACTGTCTTGACTGATTGTCTGTCTGTCTGTCTTGACTGACTGTCTCTCTGCCTGTCTGTCTCGAATGACTGTCTGTCTGTATGTCTGTCTTGACTGACCGTCTGTCTGTCTGTCTTTCTTGATTAACTGACTGACTGTCTGTCTGTCTGTCTGTGTTGACTGATGGTCTGTCTGTCTGTCTGTCTTGACTGTCTGTCTATCTTGACTGTCTGTCTGTCTGTATGTCTGTCTATCTTGACTGACTGTTTGTCTGTCTTGACTAACTGACTGACTGTCTGTTTGTCTCTCTGTTTGTGTTGTTTTTTTTCATGAAAACAGTCGGTTGTTCTGAAAACGAGTTGAGTTTTTGTCAAAACAGTTAGGTTTTTCTGAAAATCAGTCGACTTTTTTCAAAACTGTCTGTCTATCTTGACTAACTGACGACTGTCTGTCTGTGTTTACTGACTGTCTGTCTGTCTTTCTTGACTGGCTGTCTGACTGTCTTGACTGACTGTCTGTTTGTCTGTTTGTCTTGACTGACTGAATGACTGTCTGTCTGTCTGTCCTGACTGACTGTCTGTCTGTCTGTCTGTCTGTCTTGACTGACTGTCGGTCTGACTTGACTGAATGTCTGTCTGTCTGTCTGTCTTGATTGACTGTCTGTCTGTCTGTCTGTCTTGACTAACTGACTGACTGTCTGTCTGTCTGTCTGTGTGGACTTACTGTCTGTTTGTCTGTTTGTCCTGACTGACTTTCTTTCTGTCTTGACTGACTGTATGTCTGTCTGACTGCTTGACCGATTGTCTGTCTGTTTGTCTGTCTTGACTGACTGTCTGTCTGTCTCTCTGTCTGTCTTGACTGAGTGTCTGTCTGTCCGTCTGTCTTGACTAACTGACTGACTGTCTTTCTGTCCTGACTGACTGTCTGTCTGTCTGTCTGTCTGTCTTGACTGACTGTCGGTCTAACTTGACTGAATGTCTATCTGTCTGTCTGTCTTGACTGACTGCCGGTCTGTCTGTCTGTCTTGACTAACTGACTGACTGTCTGTCTGTTTGGACTTACTGTCTGTTTGTCTGTTTGTCTTGACTGACTGTCTGTCTGTCTTGACTGACTGTCTGTCTGTCTTGACTGACTGTCTGTCTGTCTGTCTGCTTGACCGATTGTCTGTCTGTTTGTCTGTCTTGACTGACTGTCTGTCTGTCTGTCTGTCTGTCTTGACTGAGTTTCTGTCTGTCTGTCTGTCTTGACTAACTGGCTGACTGTCTGTCTGTCTTGACTGACTGTCTGTCTGTATGTCTGTCTGTCTGTCCGTCTGTGCTTACTGACCTACTAACTCTCTGTCTTGACTTACTGTCTGTCTGTCTGTCGGTCTTGACTGACTGTCTGCCTGTCTGTCTGTCTTGACTGACTGTCTGTCTGTCTGTCTGTCTTAACTGACTGTCTGTCTGTCTGTCTGTCTGTCTTGACCGACTGTCTGTCTGTCTGTCTGTCTTGACTGACTGTCTGTCTGTCTGTCTGTCTGTCTAGACTAACTGACTGACTGTCTGTCTGTCTGTCTGTGTTGACTGACGGTCTGTCTGTCTGTCAGTCTTGACTGACTGTCTGTCTGTCTAGACTAACTGACTGACTGTCTGTCTGTCTGTCTGTGTTGACTGACGGTCTGTCTGTCTGTCTGTCTTGACTGACTGTCTGTCTGTCTTGACTGACTGTCTGTCTGTCTTGACTGACTGTCTGTCTGTCTTGACTGACTGTCTGTCTGTCTTGACTGACTGACTGTCTGTCTTGACTGACTGTCTGTCTGTCTGTCTGTCTGTCTGTCTTGACTGACTGTCTGTCTGTCTGTCTGTCTTGACTGACTGTATGTCTGTCTTGACTGACTGTCTGTCTGTCGGTCTGTCTAGACTAACTGACTGTCTGTCTGTCTGTCTGTCTGTGTTGACTGACGGTCTGTCTGTATGTCTGTCTTGACTGATTGTCTGTCTGTCTGTCTTGACTGACTGTCTCTCTGCCTGTCTGTCTCGACTGACTGTCTGTCTGTATGTCTGTCTTGACTGACCGTCTGTCTGTCTGTCTTTCTTGATTAACTGACTGACTGTCTGTCTGTCTGTCTGTGTTGACTGATGGTCTGTCTGTCTTGACTGTATGTCTGTCTTGACTGTCTGTCTGTCTGTCTTGACTGACTGTCTGTCTGTCTTGACCGACTGTCTGTCTGTCTTGACTGACTGTCTGTCTGTCTGGACTGACTGTCTGTTTGTCTGTCTGTCTGTCTGTCTGTCTTGACTGACTGTATGTCTGTCTGTCTGTCTTGACTGACTGTCTGCCTGTCTGTCTGTCTTGACTAACTGGCTAGCTGTCTGTCTGTCTGTCTGTGTTGAGTGACTATCTCTCTGTCTTGACTAACTGACTGACTGTCTGTCTGTCTGTTTGTCTTGACTGACTGTCTGTCTGTCTGTCTTGACTGACTGTCTGTATGTCTGTCCTGACTGACTGTCTGTCTGTCTGTCTGTCTGTCTGTCTTGACTGACTGTCGGTCTGTCTTGACTGAATGTCTGTCTGTCTGTCTGTCTTGACTGACTGTCTGTCTGTCTGTCTGTCTTGACTAACTGACTGACTGTCTGTCTGTCTGTCTGTCTGTGTGGACTTACTGTCTGTTTGTCTGTTTGTCTTGACTGACTTTCTTCTGTCTTGACTGACTGTATGTCTGTCTGTCTGTCTGTGCTTACTGACCTACTAACTCTCTGTCTGTCTGTCTGTCTTGACTTACTGTCTGTCTGTCAGTCGGTCTTGACTGACTGTCTGCCTGTCTGTCTGTCTTGACTGACTGTCTGTCTGTCTGTCTGTCTTGACTGTCTGTCTGTCTGTCTTGACTGACTGTCTGTCTGTCTGTCTGTCTTGACTGACTTTCTGTCTGTCTGTCTGTCTGTCTAGACTAACTGACTGACTGTCTGTCTGTCTGTCTGTTTTGACTCACGGTCTGTCTGTCTGTCTTGACTGTCTGTCTGTTTGTCTTGACTGAATGAATGACTGTCTGTCTGTCTGTCTGTATTGACTGACTGTCTGTCTGTCTGTCTGTCTTGACTGACTGTCTGTCTGTCTTGACTGACTGTCTGTCTGTCTTGACTGACTGTCTGTCTGTCTTGACTGACTGTCTGTCTGTCTTGACTGACTGTCTGTCTGTCCTGACTGACTGTCTGTCTGTCTGGACTGACTGTCTGTTTGTCTGTCTGTCTGTCTGTCTGTCTTGACTGACTGTCTGTCTGTCTGTCTGTCTTGACTGACTGTCTGTCTGTCTGTCTGTCTTGACTAACTGGCTAGCTGTCTGTCTGTCTGTCTGTGTTGAGTGACTATCTCTCTGTCTTGACTAACTGACTGACTGTCTGTCTGTCTGTTTGTCTTGACTGACTGTCTGTATGTCTGTCCTGACTGACTGTCTGTCTGTCTGTCTGTCTTGACTGACTGTCGGTCTGTCTTGACTGAATGTCTGTCTGTCTGTCTGTCTTGACTGACTGTCTGTCTGTCTGTCTGTCTGTCTTGACTAACTGACTGACTGTCTGTCTGTCTGTTTGTCTTGACTGACTGTCTGTCTGTCTGTCTTGACTGACTGTCTGTCTGTCTTGACTGACTGTCTGTATGTCTGTCCTGACTGACTGTCTGTCTGTCTGTCTGTCTGTCTGTCTTGACTGACTGTCGGTCTGTCTTGACTGAATGTCTGTCTGTCTGTCTGTCTTGACTGACTGTCTGTCTGTCTGTCTGTCTTGATTAACTGACTGACTGTCTGTCTGTCTGTCTGTCTGTGTGGACTTACTGTCTGTTTGTCTGTTTGTCTTGACTGACTTTCTTCTGTCTTGACTGACTGTATGTCTGTCTGTCTGTCTGTGCTTACTGACCTACTAACTCTCTGTCTGTCTGTCTGTCTTGACTTACTGTCTGTCTGTCAGTCGGTCTTGACTGACTGTCTGCCTGTCTGTCTGTCTTGACTGACTGTCTGTCTGTCTGTCTGTCTTGACTGTCTGTCTGTCTGTCTTGACTGACTGTCTGTCTGTCTGTCTGTCTTGACTGACTTTCTGTCTGTCTGTCTGTCTGTCTAGACTAACTGACTGACTGTCTGTCTGTCTGTCTGTTTTGACTCACGGTCTGTCTGTCTGTCTGTCTGTCTTGACTGTCTGTCTGTTTGTCTTGACTGACTGAATGACTGTCTGTCTGTCTGTCTGTATTGACTGACTGTCTGTCTGTCTGTCTGTCTTGACTGACTGTCTGTCTGTCTTGACTGACTGTCTGTCTGTCTTGACTGACTGTCTGTCTGTCTTGACTGACTGTCTGTCTGTCTTGACTGACTGTCTGTCTGTCTTGACTGACTGTCTGTCTGTCCTGACTGACTGTCTGTCTGTCTGGACTGACTGTCTGTTTGTCTGTCTGTCTGTCTGTCTGTCTTGACTGACTGTCTGTCTGTCTGTCTGTCTTGACTGACTGTCTGTCTGTCTGTCTGTCTTGACTAACTGGCTAGCTGTCTGTCTGTCTGTCTGTGTTGAGTGACTATCTCTCTGTCTTGACTAACTGACTGACTGTCTGTCTGTCTGTTTGTCTTGACTGACTGTCTGTATGTCTGTCCTGACTGACTGTCTGTCTGTCTGTCTGTCTTGACTGACTGTCGGTCTGTCTTGACTGAATGTCTGTCTGTCTGTCTGTCTTGACTGACTGTCTGTCTGTCTGTCTGTCTGTCTTGACTAACTGACTGACTGTCTGTCTGTCTGTCTGTGTGGACTTACTGTCTGTTTGTCTGTTTCTCTTGACTGACTTTCTGTCTGTCTTGACTGACTGTATATCTGTCTGTCTGTCTGTGCTTGCTGACCTACTAACTCTCTGTCTGTCTGTCTGTCTTGACTTACTGTCTGTCTGTCAGTCGGTCTTGACTGACTGTCTGCCTGTCTGTCTGTCTTGACTGACTGTCTGTCTGTCTGTCTGTCTTGACTGTCTGTCTGTCTGTCTTGACTGACTGTCTGTCTGTCTGTCTGTCTTGACTGACTGTCTGTCTGTCTGTCTGTCTGTCTACACTAACTGACTGACTGTCTGTCTGTCTGTCTGTTTTGACTCACGGTATGTCTGTCTGTCTGTCTGTCTTGACTATCTGTCTGTCTTGACTGACTGTCTGTCTGTCTGTCTTGACTGACTGTCTGTCTGTCTGTCTGTCTGTCTTGACTGACTGTCTGTCTGTCTGACTGTCTGCCTGTCTGTCTGTCTGTATTTCTGTCTTGACTGACTGTCTGTCTGTCTTTCCTTCTTGACTGTCTGTCTGTATTGACTGACTGTATGTCTGTCTTGACTGACTGTCTGTCTGTCTTGACTGACTATCTGTCTGTCTTTACTGACTGACTGTCTGTCTGTATGTCTGTCTTGACTGACTATATGTCTGTCTGTCTGTCTTGACTGACTGTCTGTCTGTCTGTCTGTCTTGACTAACTGGCTAACTGTCTGTATGTCTGTCTTGACTAACTGACTGACTGTCTGTCTGTCTGTTTGTCTTGACTGACTGTCTGTCTGTGTGTCCGTCTTGACTGTCTGTCTGTCTGTCTTGACCGACTGTCTGTGTGTCTGTCTGTCTTTACTGACTGTCTGTCTGTATGTCTGTTGACTGACTGTCTGTCTGTCTTGACTGACTGTCTGTCTGTATGTCTGTCATGACTGACTGTCTGTCTGTCTGTCTTTCTTGAGTAACTGACTGACTGTCTGTCTTACTGTCTGTCTGTGTTGACTGATGGTCTGTCTGTCTGTCTGTCTTGACTGTCTGTCTGTCTCGACTGTCTGTCTGTCTTGACTGACTGTTTATCTGTCTTGACTAACTGACTGACTGTCTGTCTGTCTGTCTGTTTTTGTTGACTGACTGTCTGTCAGTCTTGACTGCCTGTCTGTCTGTCTGTCTTGACTAACTGACTGACTGTTTGTCTGTCTGTCTGTGTGGACTTACTGTCTGTTTGTCTGTTTGTCTTGACTGACTGTCTATCTGTCTTGACTGACTGTCTGTCTGTCTGTCTGCTTGACCGATTGTCTGTCTGTTTGTCTGTCTTGACTGACTGTCTGTCTGTCTGTCTGTCTGTCTTGACTGAGTGTCTGTCTGTCTGTCTGTCTTGACTAACTGGCTGACTGTCTGTCTGTCTTGACTGACTGTCTGTCTGTATGTCTGTCTGTCTGTCTGTCTGTCCGTCTGTGCTTACTGACCTACTAACTCTCTGTCTGTCTGTCTGTCTTGACTTACTGTGTGTCTGTCTGTCGGTCTTGACTGACTGTCTGCCTGTCTGTCTGTCTTGACTGACTGTCTGTCTGTCTGTCTGTCTTGACTGACTGTCTGTCTGTCTGTCTGTCTGTCTGTTTGTCTTGACTGACTGTCTGTCTGTCTGTCTGTCTGTCTTGACTGACTGTCTGTCTGTCTGTCTGTCTGTCTTGACTTACTATCTGTCTGTCTGTCGGTCTTGACTGACTGTCTGCCTGTCTGTCTGTCTTGACTGACTGTCTGTCTGTCTATCTGTCTTGACTGACTGTCTGTCTGTCTGTCTGTCTTGACTGACTGTCTGTCTGTCTTGACTGACTGTCTGTCTGTCTTGACTGACTGTCTGTCTGTCCTGACTGACTGTCTGTCTGTCTGGACTGACTGTCTGTTTGTCTGTCTGTTTGTCTGTCTGTCTGTCTGTCTGTCTTGACTGACTGTCTGTCTGTCTGTCTGTCTTGACTGACTGTCTGTCTGTCTGTCTGTCTTGACTAACTGGCTAGCTGTCTGTCTGTCTGTCTGTGTTGAGTGACTATCTCTCTGTCTTGACTAACTGACTGACTGTCTGTCTGTCTGTTTGTCTTGACTGACTGTCTGTATGTCTGTCCTGACTGACTGTCTGTCTGTTTGTCTGTCTTGACTGACTGTCGGTCTGTCTTGACTGAATGTCTGTCTGTCTTGACTGACTGTCTGTCTGTCTGTCTGTCTGTCTTGACTAACTGACTGACTGTCTGTCTGTCTGTCTGTGTGGACTTACTGTCTGTTTGTCTGTTTCTCTTGACTGACTTTCTGTCTGTCTTGACTGACTGTATGTCTGTCTGTCTGTCTGTGCTTGCTGACCTACTAACTCTCTGTCTGTCTGTCTGTCTTGACTTACTGTCTGTCTGTCAGTCGGTCTTGACTGACTGTCTGCCTGTCTGTCTGTCTTGACTGACTGTCTGTCTGTCTGTCTGTCTTGACTGTCTGTCTGTCTGTCTTGACTGACTGTCTGTCTGTCTGTCTGTCTGTCTACACTAACTGACTGACTGTCTGTCTGTCTGTCTGTTTTGACTCACGGTCTGTCTGTCTGTCTGTCTGTCTTGACTGTCTGTCTGTCTTGACTGACTGTCTGTCTGTCTGTCTTGACTGACTGTCTGTCTGTCTGTCTGTCTGTCTTGACTGACTGTCTGTCTGTCTGACTGTGTGCCTGTCTGTCTGTCTGTATTTCTGTCTTGACTGACTGTCTGTCTGTCTTTCCTTCTTGACTGTCTGTCTGTATTGACTGACTGTCTGTCTGTCTTGACTGACTGTCTGTCTGTCTTGACTGACTATCTGTCTGTCTTTACTGACTGACTGTCTGTCTGTATGTCTGTCTTGACTGACTATATGTCTGTCTGTCTGTCTTGACTGACTGTCTGTCTGTCTGTCTGTCTTGACTAACTGGCTAACTGTCTGTATGTCTGTCTTGACTAACTGACTGACTGTCTGTCTGTCTGTTTGTCTTGACTGACTGTCTGTCTGTGTGTCCGTCTTGACTGTCTGTCTGTCTGTCTTGACCGACTGTCTGTGTGTCTGTCTGTCTTTACTGACTGTCTGTCTGTATGTCTGTTGACTGACTGTCTGTCTGTCTTGACTGACTGTCTGTCTGTATGTCTGTCATGACTGACTGTCTGTCTGTCTGTCTTTCTTGAGTAACTGACTGACTGTCTGTCTTACTGTCTGTCTGTGTTGACTGATGGTCTGTCTGTCTGTCTGTCTTGACTGTCTGTCTGTCTCGACTGTCTGTCTGTCTTGACTGACTGTTTATCTGTCTTGACTAACTGACTGACTGTCTGTCTGTCTGTCTGTTTTTGTTGACTGACTGTCTGTCAGTCTTGACTGCCTGTCTGTCTGTCTGTCTTGACTAACTGACTGACTGTTTGTCTGTCTGTCTGTGTGGACTTACTGTCTGTTTGTCTGTTTGTCTTGACTGACTGTCTATCTGTCTTGACTGACTGTCTGTCTGTCTGTCTGCTTGACCGATTGTCTGTCTGTTTGTCTGTCTTGACTGACTGTCTGTCTGTCTGTCTGTCTGTCTTGACTGAGTGTCTGTCTGTCTGTCTGTCTTGACTAACTGGCTGACTGTCTGTCTGTCTTGACTGACTGTCTGTCTGTATGTCTGTCTGTCTGTCTGTCTGTCCGTCTGTGCTTACTGACCTACTAACTCTCTGTCTGTCTGTCTGTCTTGACTTACTGTGTGTCTGTCTGTCGGTCTTGACTGACTGTCTGCCTGTCTGTCTGTCTTGACTGACTGTCTGTCTGTCTGTCTGTCTTGACTGACTGTCTGTCTGTCTGTCTGTCTGTCTGTTTGTCTTGACTGACTGTCTGTCTGTCTGTCTGTCTGTCTTGACTGACTGTCTGTCTGTCTGTCTGTCTGTCTTGACTTACTATCTGTCTGTCTGTCGGTCTTGACTGACTGTCTGCCTGTCTGTCTGTCTTGACTGACTGTCTGTCTGTCTATCTGTCTTGACTGACTGTCTGTCTGTCTGTCTGTCTTGACTGACTGTCTGTCTGTCTTGACTGACTGTCTGTCTGTCTTGACTGACTGTCTGTCTGTCCTGACTGACTGTCTGTCTGTCTGGACTGACTGTCTGTTTGTCTGTCTGTTTGTCTGTCTGTCTGTCTGTCTGTCTTGACTGACTGTCTGTCTGTCTGTCTGTCTTGACTGACTGTCTGTCTGTCTGTCTGTCTTGACTAACTGGCTAGCTGTCTGTCTGTCTGTCTGTGTTGAGTGACTATCTCTCTGTCTTGACTAACTGACTGACTGTCTGTCTGTCTGTTTGTCTTGACTGACTGTCTGTATGTCTGTCCTGACTGACTGTCTGTCTGTCTGTCTGTCTTGACTGACTGTCGGTCTGTCTTGACTGAATGTCTGTCTGTCTTGACTGACTGTCTGTCTGTCTGTCTGTCTGTCTTGACTAACTGACTGACTGTCTGTCTGTCTGTCTGTGTGGACTTACTGTCTGTTTGTCTGTTTCTCTTGACTGACTTTCTGTCTGTCTTGACTGACTGTATGTCTGTCTGTCTGTCTGTGCTTGCTGACCTACTAACTCTCTGTCTGTCTGTCTGTCTTGACTTACTGTCTGTCTGTCAGTCGGTCTTGACTGACTGTCTGCCTGTCTGTCTGTCTTGACTGACTGTCTGTCTGTCTGTCTGTCTTGACTGTCTGTCTGTCTGTCTTGACTGACTGTCTGTCTGTCTGTCTGTCTGTCTACACTAACTGACTGACTGTCTGTCTGTCTGTCTGTTTTGACTCACGGTCTGTCTGTCTGTCTGTCTGTCTTGACTGTCTGTCTGTCTTGACTGACTGTCTGTCTGTCTGTCTTGACTGACTGTCTGTCTGTCTGTCTGTCTGTCTTGACTGACTGTCTGTCTGTCTGACTGTGTGCCTGTCTGTCTGTCTGTATTTCTGTCTTGACTGACTGTCTGTCTGTCTTTCCTTCTTGACTGTCTGTCTGTATTGACTGACTGTCTGTCTGTCTTGACTGACTGTCTGTCTGTCTTGACTGACTATCTGTCTGTCTTTACTGACTGACTGTCTGTCTGTATGTCTGTCTTGACTGACTATATGTCTGTCTGTCTGTCTTGACTGACTGTCTGTCTGTCTGTCTGTCTTGACTAACTGGCTAACTGTCTGTATGTCTGTCTTGACTAACTGACTGACTGTCTGTCTGTCTGTTTGTCTTGACTGACTGTCTGTCTGTGTGTCCGTCTTGACTGTCTGTCTGTCTGTCTTGACCGACTGTCTGTGTGTCTGTCTGTCTTTACTGACTGTCTGTCTGTATGTCTGTTGACTGACTGTCTGTCTGTCTTGACTGACTGTCTGTCTGTATGTCTGTCATGACTGACTGTCTGTCTGTCTGTCTTTCTTGAGTAACTGACTGACTGTCTGTCTTACTGTCTGTCTGTGTTGACTGATGGTCTGTCTGTCTGTCTGTCTTGACTGTCTGTCTGTCTCGACTGTCTGTCTGTCTTGACTGACTGTTTATCTGTCTTGACTAACTGACTGACTGTCTGTCTGTCTGTCTGTTTTTGTTGACTGACTGTCTGTCAGTCTTGACTGCCTGTCTGTCTGTCTGTCTTGACTAACTGACTGACTGTTTGTCTGTCTGTCTGTGTGGACTTACTGTCTGTTTGTCTGTTTGTCTTGACTGACTGTCTATCTGTCTTGACTGACTGTCTGTCTGTCTGTCTGCTTGACCGATTGTCTGTCTGTTTGTCTGTCTTGACTGACTGTCTGTCTTTCTGTCTGTCTGTCTTGACTGAGTGTCTGTCTGTCTGTCTGTCTTGACTAACTGGCTGACTGTCTGTCTGTCTTGACTGACTGTCTGTCTGTATGTCTGTCTGTCTGTCTGTCTGTCCGTCTGTGCTTACTGACCTACTAACTCTCTGTCTGTCTGTCTGTCTTGACTTACTGTCTGTCTGTCTGTCGGTCTTGACTGACTGTCTGCCTGTCTGTCTGTCTTGACTGACTGTCTGTCTGTCTGTCTGTCTTGACTGACTGTCTGTCTGTCTGTCTGTCTGTCTGTTTGTCTTGACTGACTGTCTGTCTGTCTGTCTGTCTGTCTTGACTGACTGTCTGTCTGTCTGTCTGTCTGTCTGTCTTGACTTACTATCTGTCTGTCTGTCGGTCTTGACTGACTGTCTGCCTGTCTGTCTGTCTTGGCTGACTGTCTGTCTGTCTATCTGTCTTGACTGACTGTCTGTCTGTCTGTCTGTCTGTCTTGACTGACTGTCTGTCTGTCTGTCTTTCTTGACTGACTGTCTGTCTGTCTGTCTGTCTGTCTAGACTAACTGACTGACTGTCTGTCTGTCTGTCTGTGTTGACTGACGGTCTGTCTGTCTGTCTGTCTTGACTGACTGTCTGTCTGTCTGTCTGTCTTGACTGACTGTCTGTCTGTCTGTCTGTCTGTGTTGACTGACGGTCTGTCTGTCTGTCTGTTTTGACTGACTGTCTGTCTGTCTTGACTGACTGTCTGTCTGTATTTACTGACTGTCTGTCTGTCTTGACTGACTGTCTGTCTGTCTTGACTGACTGACTGTCTGTCTTGACTGACTGACTGTCTGTCTGTCTGTCTGTCTGTCTGTCTGTCTTGACTGTCTGTCTGTCTGTCTGTCTTGACTGACTGTATGTCTGTATGTCTGTCTTGACTGACTGTCTGTCTGTCTGTCTGTCTAGACTAACTGACTGACTGTCTGTCTGTCTGTCTGTGTTGACTGACGGTCTGTCTGTATGTCTGTCTTGACTGTCTTGACTGATTGTCTGTCTGTCTGTCTTGACTGACTGTCTCTCTGCCTGTCTGTCTCGAATGACTGTCTGTCTGTATGTCTGTCTTGACTGACCGTCTGTCTGTCTGTCTTTCTTGATTAACTGACTGACTGTCTGTCTGTCTGTCTGTGTTGACTGATGGTCTGTCTGTCTGTCTGTCTTGACTGTCTGTCTATCTTGACTGTCTGCCTGTCTGTATGTCTGTCTATCTTGACTGTCTGTCTGTCTGTATGTCTGTCTATCTTGACTGACTGTTTGTCTGTCTTGACTAACTGACTGACTGTCTGTTTGTCTCTCTGTTTGTGTTGTTTTTTTTCATGAAAACAGTCGGTTGTTCTGAAAACGAGTTGAGTTTTTGTCAAAACAGTTAGGTTTTTCTGAAAATCAGTCGACTTTTTTTTCAAAACTGTCTGTCTATCTTGACTAACTGACGACTGTCTGTCTGTGTTTACTGACTGTCTGTCTGTCTTTCTTGACTGGCTGTCTGACTGTCTTGACTGACTGTCTGTTTGTCTGTTTGTCTTGACTGACTGAATGACTGTCTGTCTGTCTGTCTGTATTGACTGACTGTCTGTCTGTCTGTCTGTCTTGACTGACTGTCTGTCTGTCTTGACTGACTTTCTGTCTGTCTTGACTGACTTTCTGTCTGTCTTGACTGACTTTCTGTCTGTCTTGACTGACTGTCTGTCTGTCTTGACTGACTGTCTGTCTGTCTTGACTGACTGTCTGTCTGTCTGGACTAACTGACTGTCTGTCTGTCTGTCTGTCTGTCTTGACTGACTGTCTGTCTGTCTGTCTGTCTTGACTAACTGGCTAACTGTCTGTCTGTCTGTCTGTGTTGAGTGACTATCTCTCTGTCTTGACTAACTGACTCACTGTCTGTCTGTCTGTTTGTCTTGACTGACTGTCTGTCTGTCTGTCTTGACTGACCGCTGTCTGTCTTGAATGACTGTCTGTATGTCTGTCCTGACTGACTGTCTGTCTGTCTGTCTGTCTGTCTTGACTGACTGTCGGTCTGACTTGACTGAATGTCTGTCTGTCTGTCTGTCTTGATTGACTGTCTGTCTGTCTGTCTGTCTTGACTAACTGACTGACTGTCTGTCTGTCTGTCTGTGTGGACTTACTGTCTGTTTGTCTGTTTGTCCTGACTGACTTTCTTTCTGTCTTGACTGACTGTATGTCTGTCTGACTGCTTGACCGATTGTCTGTCTGTTTGTCTGTCTTGACTGACTGTCTGTCTGTCTCTCTGTCTGTCTTGACTGAGTGTCTGTCTGTCTGCCTGTCTTGACTAACTGACTGACTGTCTTTCTGTCTTGACTGACTTTCTGTCTGTATGTCTGTCTGTCTGTCTGTCTGTGCTTACTGACCTACTAACTCTCTGTCTGTCTTTCTGTCTTGACTTACTGTCTGTCTGTCTGTCGGTCTTGACTGACTGTCTGCCTGTATGTCTGTCTTGACTGACTGTCTGTCTGTCTGTCTGTCTTTACTGACTGTCTGTCTGTCTGTCTAGACTAACTGACTGACTGTCTGTCTGTCTGTCTGTTTTGACTGATGGTCTGTCTGTCTGTCTGTCTTGACTGTCTGTCTATCTTGACTGACTGTCTGTCTGTGTGTCTTGACTGACTGTCTGTCTGTCTGTCTTGACTGACTGTCTGTCTGTCTGACTGTCTGTCTGTCTTTCTTTCTTGACTGTCTGTCTGTCTGTCTGTCTGTATTGACTGACTGTCTGTCTGTCTTGACTGACTGTCTGTCCGTCTTGACTGACTGTCTGTCTGTCTTTACTAACTGTCTGTCTGTCTGTATGTCTGTCTTGACTGACTATATGTCTGTCTGTCTGTCTTGACTGACTGTCTGTCTGTCTGACTGTCTGTCTGTCTTTCTTTCTTGACTGTCTGTCTGTCTGTCTGTCTGTATTGACTGACTGTCTGTCTGTCTTGACTGACTGTCTGTCCGTCTTGACTGACTGTCTGTCTGTCTTTACTAACTGTCTGTCTGTCTGTATGTCTGTCTTGACTGACTATATGTTTGTCTGTCTGTCTTGACTGACTGTCTGTCTGTCTGTCTGTCTTGACTAACTGGCTAACTGTCTGTCTGTCTGTCTTGACTAACTGACTGACTGTCTGTCTGTCTGTTTTTCTTGACTGACTGTCTGTCGGTCTGTCTGTCTTGACTGTCTGTCTTTCTGTCTGTCTAGACTAACTGACTGACTGTCTGTCTGTTTTGACTGACGGTCTGTCTGTCTGTCTGTCTGTCTTGACTGTCTGTCTGTCTGTCTAGACTAACTGACTGACTGTCTGTCTGTCTGTCTGTTTTGACTGACGGTCTGTCTGTCTGTCTGTCTGTCTTGACTGTCTGTCTGTCTGGACTGACTGTCTGTCTGTGTGTCTTGACTGACTGTCTGTCTGTCTGTCTGTCTTGACTGACTGTCTGTCTGTCTGACTGTCTGACTGTCTGTCTGTCTTTCTTTCTTGACTGTCTGTCTGTCTGTCTGTCTGTATTGACTGACTGTCTGTCTGTCTTGACTGACTGTCTGTCCGTCTTGACTGACTGTCTGTCTGTCTTTACTAACTGTCTGTCTGTCTGTATGTCTGTCTTGACTGACTATATGTCTGTCTGTCTGTCTTGACTGACTGTCTGTCTGTCTGTCTGTCTTGACTAACTGGCTAACTGTCTGTCTGTCTGTCTTGACTAACTGACTGACTGTCTGTCTGTCTGTTTGTCTTGACTGACTGTCTGTCTGTCTGTCTGTCTTGACTGTCTGTCTTTCTGTCTTGACTGACTTTCTGTCTGTATGTCTGTCTGTCTGTCTGTTTGTCTGTCTGTGCTTACTGACCTACTAACTCTCTGTCTGTCTGTCTGTCTTGAATTACTGTCTGTCTGTCTGTCGGTCTTGACTGACTGTCTGCCTGTCTGTCTGTCTTGACTGACTGTCTGTCTGTCTGTCTTTCTAGACTAACTGACTGACTGTCTGTCTGTCTGTCTGTGTTGACTGACGGTCTGTCTGTATGTCTGTCTTGACTGTCTTGACTGATTGTCTGTCTGTCTGTCTTGACTGACTGTCTCTCTGCCTGTCTGTCTCGAATGACTGTCTGTCTGTATGTCTGTCTTGACTGACCGTCTGTCTGTCTGTCTTTCTTGATTAACTGACTGACTGTCTGTCTGTCTGTCTGTCTGTGTTGACTGATGGTCTGTCTGTCTGTCTGTCTTGACTGTCTGTCTATCTTGACTGTCTGTCTGTCTGTCTATCTTGACTGACTGTTTGTCTGCCTTGACTAACTGACTGACTGTCTGTTTGTCTCTCTGTTTGTGTTGTTTTTTTTCACGAAAACAGTCGGTTGTTCTGAAAACGAGTTGAGTTTTTGTCAAAACAGTTAGGTTTTTCTGAAAATCAGTCGACTTTTTTTCAAAACTGTCTGTCTATCTTGACTAACTGACGACTGTCTGTCTGTGTTTACTGACTGTCTGTCTGTCTGTCTTGACTGGCTGTCTGACTGTCTTGACTGACTGTCTGTTTGTCTGTTTGTCTTGACTGACTGAATGACTGTCTGTCTGTCTGTCTGTATTGACTGACTGTCTGTCTGTCTGTCTGTCTTGACTGACTGTCTGTCTGTCTTGACTGACTGTCTGTCTGTCTTGACTGACTGTCTGTCTGTCTTGACTGACTGTCTGTCTGTCTTGACTGACTGTCTGTCTGTCTTGACTGACTGTCTGACTTTCTTGACTGACTGTCTGTCTGTCTTGACTGACTGTCTGTCTGTCTTGACTGACTGTCTGTCTGTCTTGACTGACTGTCTGTCTGTCTTGACTGACTGTCTGTCTGTCTTGACTGACTGTCTGTCTGTCTTGACTGACTGTCTGTCTGTCTTAACTGACTGTCTGTCTGTGTGGACTGACTGTCTGTCTGTCTGTCTGTCTGTCTGTCTTGACTGACTGTCTGTCTGTCTGTCTGTCTTGACTAACTGGCTAACTGTCTGTCTGTCTGTCTGTGTTGAGTGACTATCTCTCTGTCTTGACTAACTGACTGACTGTCTGTCTGTCTGTTTGTCTTGACTGACTGTCTGTCTGTCTGTCTTGACTGACCGCTGTCTGTCTTGAATGACTGTCTGTATGTCTGTCCTGACTGACTGTATGTCTGTCTGTCTGTCTGTCTTGACTGACTGTCGGTCTGACTTGACTGAATGCCTGTCTGTCTGTCTGTCTTGACTGACTGTCTGTCTGTCTGTCTGTCTTGACTAACTGACTGACTGTCTGTCTGTCTGTCTGTGTGGACTTACTGTCTGTTTGTCTGTTTGTCCTGACTGACTTTCTTTCTGTCTTGACTGACTGTATGTCTGTCTGACTGCTTGACCGATTGTCTGTCTGTTTGTCTGTCTTGACTGACTGTCTGTCTGTCTCTCTGTCTGTCTTGACTGAGTGTCTGTCTGTCTGTCTGTCTTGACTAACTGACTGACTGTCTTTCTGTCTTGACTGAATTTCTGTCTGTATGTCTGTCTGTCTGTCTGTCTGTCTGTCTGTCTGTCTGTGCTTACTGACCTACTAACTCTCTGTCTGTCTTGACTTACTGTCTGTCTGTCTGTCGGTCTTGACTGACTGTCTGCCTGTCTGTCTGTCTTGACTGACTGTCTATCTGTCTGTCTGTCTTGACTGACTGTCTGTCTGTCTGTCTTTCTGTCTTGACTGACTGTCTGTCTGTCTGTCTGTCTTGTCTGACTGTCTGTCTGTCTGTCTGTCTGTCTAGACTAACTGACTGACTGTCTGTCTGTCTGTCTGTTTTGACTTACGGTCTGTCTGTCTGTCTCGACTGTCTGTCTGTCTTGACTGACTGTCTGTCTGTCTGTCTTGACTGACTGTCTGTCTGTCTGACTGTCTGTCTGTCTTTCTTTCTTGACTGTCTGTCTGTCTGTCTGTCTTTATTGACTGACTGTCTGTCTGTCTTGACTGACTGTCTGTCCGTCTTGACTGACTGTCTGTCTGTCTTTACTAACTGTCTGTCTGTCTTGACTGACTATATGTCTGTCTGTCTGTCTTGACTGACTGTCTGTCTGTCTGTCTGTCTTGACTAACTGGCTAACTGTCTGTCTGTCTGTCTTGACTAACTGACTGACTGTCTGTCTGTCTGTTTGTCTTGACTGACTGTCTTTCTGTCTGTCCGTCTTGACTGTCTGTCTTTCTGTCTTGACTGACTTTCTGTCTGTATGTCTGTCTGTCTGTCTGTTTGTCTGTCTGTGCTTACTGACCTACTAACTCTCTGTCTGTCTGTCTGTCTTGACTTACTGTCTGTCTGTCTGTCGGTCTTGACTG
Source organism: Branchinecta sandiegonensis (assembly GCA_030848855.1). Lineage (NCBI taxonomy): Eukaryota > Metazoa > Arthropoda > Branchiopoda > Anostraca > Branchinectidae > Branchinecta > Branchinecta sandiegonensis. The sequence continues at coordinate 237,391 of JAUPMV010000004.1, read as the reverse complement.
ACTGTCAGCCTGTCTGTCTATCTTGACTGACTGTCTATCTGTCTGTCTTTCTTGACTAACTGACTGACTGTCTGTCTGCCTGTCTGTGTTGAATGATGGTCTGTCCGTCTGTTTGTCTGTATGTCTTGACTGACTGTCTGTCTGTCTTTCTGTCTTGACTGACTGTCTGTCTGTCTTGACCGACTGTCTGTCTGTTTGTCTTTACTGACTGCCTGTCTGTCTGTCTGTCTTGACTAACTGACTGACTGTTTGTCTGTCTGTCTGTGTGGACTTACTGTCTGTTTGTCTGTTTGTCTTGACTGACTGTCTGTCTGTCTTGACTGACTGTCTGTCTGTCTGTCTGCTTGACCGATTGTCTGTCTGTTTGTCTGTCTTGACTGACTGTCTGTCTGTCTGTCTGTCTTTCTTGACTGAGTGTCTGTCTGTCTGTCTGTCTTGACTAACTGGCTGACTGTCTGTCTGTCTTGACTGACTGTCTGTCTGTATGTCTGTCGGTCTGTCTGTCTGTTCGTCTGTGCTTACTGACCTACTAACTCTCTGTCTGTCTGTCTGTCTCGACTTATTGTCTGTCTGTCTGTCGGTCTTGACTGACTGTCTGCCTGTCTGTCTGTCTTGACTGACTGTCTGTCTGTCTTGACTGACTGTCTGTCTGTCTGTCTGTCTGTCTGTCTTGACTGACTGTCTGTCTGTCTGTCTGTCTTGACTGACTGTCTGTCTCTCTGTCTGTCTGTCTAGACTAACTGACTGACTGTCTGTCTGTCTGTCTGTGTTGACTGACGGTCTGTCTGTCTGTCTGTCTTGACTGACTGTCTGTCTGTCTGTCTGTCTAGAATAACTGACTGACTGTCTGTCTGTCTGTCTGTGATGACTGACGGTCTGTCAGACTGTCTGTCTTGACTGACTGTCTGTCTGTCTTGACTGACTGTCTGTCTGTCTTGACTGACTGTCTGTCTGTCTTGACTGACTGACTGTCTGTCTTGACTGACTGACTGTCTGTCTGTCTATCTGTCTGTCTGTCTGTCTGTCTTGACTGACTGTCTGTCTGTCTGTCTGTCTTGACTGACTGTATGTCTGTATGTCTGTATTGACTGACTGTCTGTCTGTCTGTCTGCCTAGACTAACTGACTGACTGTCTGTCTGTCTGTCTGTGTTGACTGACGGTCTGTCTGTATGTCTGTCTTGACTGTCTTGACTGATTGTCTGTCTTGACTGACTGTCTCTCTGCCTGTCTGTCTCGAATGACTGTCTGTCTGTATGTCTGTCTTGACTGACCGTCTGTCTGTCTGTCTTTCTTGATTAACTGACTGACTGTCTGTCTGTCTGTCTGTGTTGACTGATGGTCTGTCTGTCTGTCTGTCTTGACTGTCTGTCTATCTTGACTGTCTGTCTGTCTGTCTGTCTGTCTATCTTGACTGACTGTTTGTCTGTCTTGACTAACTGACTGACTGTCTGTTTGTCTCTCTGTTTGTGTTGTTTTTTTTCTCACGAAAACAGTCGGTTGTTCTGAAAACGAGTTGAGTTTTTGTCAAAACAGTTAGTTTTTTTTGAAAATCAGTCGACTTTTTTTCAAAACTGTCTGTCTATCTTGACTAACTGACGACTGTCTGTCTGTGTTTACTGACTGTCTGTCTGTCTGTCTTGACTGGCTGTCTGACTGTCTTGACTGTCTGTCTGTATTGACTGACTGTCTGTCTGTCTGTCTGTCTTGACTGACTGTGCTTACTGACCTACTAACTCTCTGTCTGTCTGTCTGTCTTGACTTACTGTCTGTCTGTCTGTCAGTCTTGACTGACTGTCTGCCTGTCTGTCTGTCTTGACTGACTGTCTGTCTGTCTGTCTGCTTGACTGACTCTCTGTCTGTCTGTCTGTCTGTCTTGACTGACTGTCTGTCTGTCTGTCTGTTACTGACTTTCTGTCTGTATGTCTGTCTGTCTGTCTGTCTGTGCTTACTGACCTACTAACTCTCTGTCTGTCTGTCTGTCTTGACTTACTGTCTGTCTGTCTGTCGGTCTTGACTGACTGTCTGCCTGTCTGTCTGTCTTGACCGACTGTCTGTCTGTCTGTCTGTCTTGACTGACTGTCTGTCTGTCTGTCTGTCCGTCTTGACTGACTATCTGTCTGTCTGTCTGTCTTGTCGGACTGTCTGTCTGTCTGTCTAGACTAACTGACTGACTGTCTGTCTGTCTGTCTGTTTTGACTGACGGTCTGTCTGTCTGTCTGTCTGTCTTGACTGTCTGTCTTGACTGACTGTCTGTCTGTCTGTCTTGACTGACTGTCTGTTTGTCTGTCTTGACTGACTGTCTGTCTGTCTGACTGTCTGCCTGTCTGTCTGTCTGTGTTTCTGTCTTGACTGACTGTCTGTCTGTCTGTCTGTCTGTCTGTATTGACTGACTGTCTGTCTGTCTTGACTGACTGTCTGTCCGTCTTGACTGACTGTCTGTCTGTCTTTACTGACTGTCTGTCTGTCTTTATGTCTGTCTTGACTGACTATATGTCTGTCTGTCTGTCTTGACTAACTGTCTGTCTGTCTGTCTGTCTTGACTAACTGGCTAACTGTCTGTCTGTCTGTCTTGACTAACTGACTGACTGTCTGTCTGTCTGTTTGTCTTGACTGACTGTCTGTCTGTCTGTCCGTCTTGACTGTCTGTCTTTCTGTCTTGACTGTCTTTCTGTCTGTATATCTGTCTGTCTGTCTGTCTGTCTGTCTGTGCTTACTGACCTACTAACTCTCTGTCTGTCTGTCTGTCTTGTCTCACTGTCTGTCTGTCTGTCGGTCTTGACTGACTGTCTGCGTGTCTGTCTGTCTTGACTGACTGTCTGTCTGTCTGTCTGTCTGTCTGTCTTGACTGACTGTCTGTCTGTCTGTCTGTCTTGTCTGACTGTCTGTCTGTCTGTCTTGACTAACTGACTGACTGTCTGTCTGTCTGTCTGTCTGTTTTGACTGACGGTCTGTCTGTCTGTCTGTCTGTCTTGACTGTCTGTTTGTCTTGATTGACTGTCTGTCTGTCTGTCTGTCTTGACTGACTGTCTGTCTGTCTGTCTTGACTGACTGTCTGTCTGTCTGACTGTCTGCCGGTCTGTCTGTCTGTATTTCTGTCTTGACTGACTGTCTGTCTGTCTTTCTTTCTTGACTGTCTGTCTGTCTGTCTGTCTGTATTGACTGACTGTCTGTCTGTCTTGACTGACTGTCTGTCCGTCTTGACTGACCGTCTGTCTGTCTGTCTGTATGTCTGTCTTGACTGACTATATGTCTGTCTGTCTGTCTTGACTGACTGTCTGTCTGTCTGTCTGTCTTGACTAACTGGCTCACTGTCTGTCTGTCTGTCTTGACTAACTGACTGACTGTCTGTCTGTCTGTTTGTCTTGACTGACGGTCTGTCTGTATGTCTGTCTTGACTGTCTGTCTGTATTGACTGACTGTCTGTCTGTCTTGACTGACTGTCTGTCCGTCTTGACTGACCGTCTGTCTGTCTGTCTGTCTTTCTTGACTAACTGACTGACAGTCTGTCTGACTGTCTGTCTGTCTGTCTGTCTTTCTTGACTGAGTGTCTGTCTGTCTGTCTGTCTTGACTAACTGGCTGACTGTCTGTCTGTCTTGACTGACTGTCTGTCTGTATGTCTGTCTGTCTGTCTGTCTGTTCGTCTGTGCTTACTGACCTACTAACTCTCTGTCTGTCTGTCTGTCTTGACTTACTGTCTGTCTGTCTGTCGGTCTTGACTGACTGTCTGCCTGTCTGTCTGTCTTGACTGACTGTCTGTCTGTCTGTCTGTCTTGACTGACTGTCTGTCTGTCTGTCTGTCTGTCTGTCTTGACTGACTGTCTGTCTGTCTGTCTGTCTTGACTGACTGTCTGTCTGTCTGTCTGTCTGTCTAGACTAACTGACTGACTGTCTGTCTGTCTGTCTGTGTTGACTGACGGTCTGTCTGTCTGTCTGTCTTGACTGACTGTCTGTCTGTCTGTCTGTCTAGAATAACTGACTGACTGTCTGTCTGTCTGTCTGTGATGACTGACGGTCTGTCAGACTGTCTGTCTTGACTGACTGTCTGTCTGTCTTGACTGACTGTCTGTCTGTCTTGACTGACTGTCTGTCTGTCTTGACTGACTGTCTGTCTGTCTTGACTGACTGACTGTCTGTCTTGACTGACTGACTGTCTGTCTGTCTATCTGTCTGTCTGTCTGTCTGTCTTGACTGACTGTCTGTCTGTCTGTCTGTCTTGACTGACTGTATGTCTGTATGTCTGTATTGACTGACTGTCTGTCTGTCTGTCTGCCTAGACTAACTGACTGACTGTCTGTCTGTCTGTCTGTGTTGACTGACGGTCTGTCTGTATGTCTGTCTTGACTGTCTTGACTGATTGTCTGTCTTGACTGACTGTCTCTCTGCCTGTCTGTCTCGAATGACTGTCTGTCTTTATGTCTGTCTTGACTGACCGTCTGTCTGTCTGTCTTTCTTGATTAACTGACTGACTGTCTGTCTGTCTGTCTGTGTTGACTGATGGTCTGTCTGTCTGTCTGTCTTGACTGTCTGTCTATCTTGACTGTCTGTCTGTCTGTCTGTCTGTCTATCTTGACTGACTGTTTGTCTGTCTTGACTAACTGACTGACTGTTTGTTTGTCTCTCTGTTTGTGTTGTTTTTTTTCTCACGAAAACAGTCGGTTGTTCTGAAAACGAGTTGAGTTTTTGTCAAAACAGTTAGGTTTTTTTGAAAATCAGTCGACTTTTTTTCAAAACTGTCTGTCTATCTTGACTAACTGACGACTGTCTGTCTGTGTTTACTGACTGTCTGTCTGTCTGTCTTGACTGGCTGTCTGACTGTCTTGACTGACTGTCTGTTTGTCTTGACTGACTGAATGACTGTCTGTCTGTCTGTCTGTATTGACTGACTGTCTGTCTGTCTGTCTGTCTTGACTGACTCTGCTTACTGACCTACTAACTCTCTGTCTGTCTGTCTGTCTTGACTTACTGTCTGTCTGTCTGTCAGTCTTGACTGACTGTCTGTCTGTCTGTCTGTCTTGACTGACTGTCTGTCTGTCTGTCTGTCTGTTACTGACTTTCTGTCTGTATGTCTGTCTGTCTGTCTGTCTGTGCTTACTGACCTACTAACTCTCTGTCTGTCTGTCTGTCTTGACTTACTGTCTGTCTGTCTGTCGGTCTTGACTGACTGTCTGCCTGTCTGTCTGTCTTGACCGACTGTCTGTCTGTCTTGACCGACTGTCTGTCTGTCTGTCTGTCTTGACTGACTGTCTGTCTGTCTGTCTGTCCGTCTTGACTGACTATCTGTCTGTCTGTCTGTCTTGTCTGACTGTCTGTCTGTCTGTCTGTCTGTCTAGACTAACTGACTGACTGTCTGTCTTTCTGTCTGTTTTGACTGACGGTCTGTCTGTCTGTCTTGACTGTCTGTCTTGACTGACTGTATGTCTGTCTGTCTTGACTGACTGTCTGTCTGTCTGTCTTGACTGACTGTCTGTTTGTCTGTCTTGACTGACTGTCTGTCTGTCTGACTGTCTGCCTGTCTGTCTGTCTGTGTTTCTGTCTTGACTGACTGTCTGTCTGTCTGTCTGTCTGTCTGTATTGACTGACTGTCTGTCTGTCTTGACTGACTGTCTGTCCGTCTTGACTGACTGTCTGTCTGTCTTTACTGACTGTCTGTCTGTCTTTATGTCTGTCTTGACTGACTATATGTCTGTCTGTCTGTCTTGACTGACTGTCTGTCTGTCTGTCTGTCTTGACTAACTGGCTAACTGTCTGTCTGTCTGTCTTGACTAACTGACTGACTGTCTGTCTGTCTGTTTGTCTTGACTGACTGTCTGTCTGTCTGTCCGTCTTGACTGTCTGTCTTTCTGTCTTTCTGTCTGTATATCTGTCTGTCTGTCTGTCTGTCTGTCTGTGCTTACTGACCTACTAACTCTCTGTCTGTCTGTCTGTCTTGTCTCACTGTCTGTCTGTCTGTCGGTCTTGACTGACTGTCTGCGTGTCTGTCTGTCTTGACTGACTGTCTGTCTGTCTGTCTGTCTGTCTTGACTGACTGTCTGTCTGTCTGTCTGTCTTGTCTGACTGTCTGTCTGTCTGTCTTGACTAACTGACTGACTGTCTGTCTGTCTGTCTGTCTGTTTTGACTGACGGTCTGTCTGTCTGTCTGTCTGTCTTGACTGTCTGTTTGTCTTGATTGACTGTCTGTCTGTCTGTCTGTCTTGACTGACTGTCTGTCTGTCTGTCTTGACTGACTGTCTGTCTGTCTGACTGTCTGCCGGTCTGTCTGTCTGTATTTCTGTCTTGACTGACTGTCTGTCTGTCTTTCTTTCTTGACTGTCTGTCTGTCTGTCTGTCTGTATTGACTGACTGTCTGTCTGTCTTGACTGACTGTCTGTCCGTCTTGACTGACCGTCTGTCTGTCTGTCTGTATGTCTGTCTTGACTGACTATATGTCTGTCTGTCTGTCTTGACTGACTGTCTGTCTGTCTGTCTGTCTTGACTAACTGGCTCACTGTCTGTCTGTCTGTCTTGACTAACTGACTGACTGTCTGTCTGTCTGTTTGTCTGGACTGACGGTCTGTCTGTATGTCTGTCTTGACTGTCTGTCTGTATTGACTGACTGTCTGTCTGTCTTGACTGACTGTCTGTCCGTCTTGACTGACCGTCTGTCTGTCTGTCTGTCTTTCTTGACTAACTGACTGACAGTCTGTCTGACTGTCTGTCTGTCTGTCTGTCTCGACTGTCTGTCTGTCTGTCTGTCTTGACTGACTGTTTGTCTGTCTTGACTAACTGACTGACTATCTGTCTGTCTGTCTGTTTGTGTTGACTGACTGTCTGTCTGTCTGTTTGTCTGTCTTGACGGAATGTCTGTCTGTCTGACTGTCTGTCTGTCTGTCTTGACTAGCTGACTGACTGTCTGTCTGTCTGTTTTGACTGAATGTCTGTATGTCTGTCCTGACTGACTGTCTGTCTGTCTGTCTCGACTGACTGTTTGTCTGTCTGTCTGTCTGTCTCGACTGACTGTTTGTCTGTCTAGACAAACTGACTGACTGTCTGTCTGTCTGTCTTGACCGACTGTCTGTCTGTCTGTCTGTCTTGACTGACTGTCTGTCTGTATGTCTGTCTTGACTGACTGTCTGTCTGTCGGTCTGTCTAGACTAACTGACTGACTGTCTGTCTGTCTGTCTGTGTTGACTGACGGTCTGTCTGTATGTCTGTCTTGACTGTCTGTTTGTCTTGACTGATTGTCTGTCTGTTTGTCTTGACTGACTGTCTGTCTGTCTGTCTGTCTTGACTGACTGTCTGTCTGAATGTCTGTCATGACTGACTGTCTGTCTTTCATGACTAACTGACTGACTGTCTGTCTGACTGTCTGTCTGTCTGTCTCGACTGTCTGTCTCTCTGTCTGTCTTGACTGACTGTTTGTATGTCTTGACTAACTGACTGACTATACGTCTGTCTGTCTGTTTGTGTTGACTGACTGTCTGTCTGTCTGTTTGTCTGTCTTGACGGACTGTCTGTCTGTCTGACTGTCTGTCTGTCTGTCTGTCTTGACTGACTGTTTGTCTGTCTTGACTAACTGACTGACTGTCTGTCTGTCTGTCTGTTTTTGTTGACTGACTGTCTGTCTGTCTTGACTAACTGACTGACTGTCTGTCTGTCTGTTTTGACTGAATGTCTGTCTGTCTGTCTTGACTGAATGTCTGTCTTTCTGTCTGTCTGTCTAGACAAACTGACTGACTGTCTGTCTGTCTGTCTGTGTTGACTGACGGTCTGTCTGTAGGTCTGTCATGACTGTTTGTCTGTCTTGACTGATTGTCTGTCTGTCTGTCTTGACTGACTGTCTGTCTGTCTGTCTGTCTGTCTGTCTTGACTGACTGTCTGTCTGTCTGTCTGTCTGTCTGTCTTGACTGACTGTCTGTCTGTATGTCTGTCTTGACTGACTGTCTGTCTGTCTGTTTTTCTTGACTAACTGACTGACTGTCTGTCTGTCTGTCAGTGTTGACTGATGGTCTGTCCGTCTGTCTGTCTGTCTGTCTGTCTGTCTGTCTGTCTTGACTGACTGTCTGTCTGTCTTTCTGTCTTGACTGACTGTCTGTCTGTCTTGACCGACTGTCTGTCTGTCTGTCTTGACTGTCTGTCTGTCTTGACTGACTGTCTGTCTTGACTGACTGTCTGTCTTGACTGACTGTCTCTTTGTCTGTCTATCTTGACGGTCTATCTTTCTGTCTGTCTGTCTTGACTGACTGTCTGTCTGTCTGTCTGTCTTGACTAAATGGCTAACTGTCTGTTTTTCTGTCTGTCTTGACTGACTGTCTGTCTGTCTGTCTGTCTGTCTTGACTAACTGATTGACTTTCTGTCTGTCTGTCTCGACTGACTGTCTGTCTGTCCGTTTTGACTGTCTGTCTGTCTGTCTGTCTATTTGTCTGGACTGACTGTCTGTCGGTCTGTCTGTCTTGACTGACTGTTTGTCTGTCTGTCTTGACTGACTGTCTGTCTGTCTGTCTTGACTGACTGTCTTTCTGTCTGTCTGTCTTGACTGACTGTCTGTATGTCTGTCCTGACTGACTGTCTGTCTGTCTGTCTGTCTGTCTTGACTGACTGTCTGTCTGTCTTGACTGACTGTCTGTCTGTCTTGACTAACTCACTGACTGTCTGTCTGTCTTTCTTGACTGACTGTTTGTCTGTCTGTCTTGACTGTCTGTCTGTCCGTCTTGACTGTCTGTCTTTCCCTCTGTCTTGACCGAATTTCTGTCTGTCTGTCTGTCTTGACTGACTGTCTGTCTGTCTGTCTTGACTGACTGTCTGTCTGTCTGTCTTAACTGACTGTCTGTCTGTCTGTCTGTCTTGACTGACTGTCTGTATGTCTGTCCTGACTGACTGTCTGTCTGTCTGTATTTCTATCTTGACTGACTGTCTGTCTTTCTTGACTGAATGTCTGTCTGTCTGTCTGTCTTGACTGACTGTCTGTCTGTCTTGACTAACTCACTGACTGTCTGTCTGTCTTTCTTGACTGACTGTTTGTCTGTCTGTCTTGACTGTCTGTCTGTCCGTCTTGACTGTCTGTCTTTCCCTCTGTCTTGACCGAATTTCTGTCTGTCTGTCTGTCTTGACTGACTGTCTGTCTGTCTGTCTTAACTGACTGTCTGTCTGTCTGTCTGTCTTGACTGACTGTCTGTATGTCTGTCCTGACTGACTGTCTGTCTGTCTGTATTTCTATCTTGACTGACTGTCTGTCTTTCTTGACTGAATGTCTGTCTGTCTGTCTGTCTTGACTGACTGTCTGTCTGTCTTGACTGACTGTCTGTCTGTCTTGACTGACTGTATGTCTGTCTGTCTGCTTGACCGACTGACTGTCTGTTTGTCTGTCTTGACTGACTGTCTGTCTGTCTGTCTGTGTTGACTGACTGTCTGTCTGCCTTGACTAACTGACTGACTGTCTGTCGGTCTGTCTGTCTTGAATGACTGTCTCTCTGTCTTGACTGAATGTCTGTCTGTCTGTCTGTCTCGACTGACTGTCTGTCTGTCTGTCTGTCTGTCTGTCTAGACAAACTGACTGACTGTCTGTCTGTATGTCTGTGTTGACTGACGGTCTTTCTGTATGTCTGTCATGACTGTTTGTCTGTCTTGACTGATTGTCTGTCTGTCTGTCTTGACTGACTGTCTGTCTGTCTGTCTGTCTTGACTGAATGTCTATCTGTATGTCTGTCTGTCTTGACTGACTGTCTGTCTGTCTTTCTGTCTTGTCTGACTGTCTGTCTGTCTTGACTGACTGTCTGTATGTCTGTCCTGTCTGACTGTCTGTCTGTCTGTCTGTCTGTCTTGACTGACTGTCGGTCTGTCTTGACTGAATGTCTGTCTGTCTGTCTGTCTTGACTGACTGTCTGTCTGTCTTGACTGACTGTCTGTCTGTCTTGACTAACTGACTGACTGTCTGTCTGTCTGTCTGTGTAGACTTACTGTCTGTTTGTCTGTTTTTTTGACTGACTGTCTGTCTGTCTTGACTGACTGTCGGTCTGTCTTGACTGAATGTCTGTCTGTCTGTCTGTCTTGACTGACTGTCTGTCTGTCTTGACTGACTGTCTGTCTGTCTTGACTAACTGACTGACTGTCTGTCTGTCTGTCTGTGTAGACTTACTGTCTGTTTGTCTGTTTTTTTGACTGACTGTCTGTCTGTCTTGACTGACTGTCTGTCTGTCTGTCTGCTTGACCGATTGTCTGTCTGTTTGTCTGTCTTGACTGACTGTCTGTCTGTCTGTCTTGACTGAGTGTCTGTCTGTCTGTCTGTCTTGACTAACTGGCTAACTGTCTGTCTGTCTGTGTTGAGTGACTGTCTCTCTATCTTGACTAACTGACTGACTGTCTGTCTGTCTGTTTGTCTTGACTGACTGTCTGTCTGTCTGTCTTGACTGACTGTCTGTCTGTCTGTCTTGACTGACTGTCTGTCTGTCTTGACTGACTGTCTGTATGTCTGTCCTGACTGACTGTCTGTCTGTCTGTCTGTCTGTCTTGACTGACTGTCGGTCTGTCTGTCTGTCTTGACTAACTGACTGACTGTCTGTCTGTCTGTCTGTGTGGACTTACTGTCTGTTTGTCTTGACTGACTTTCTGTCTGTCTTGACTGACTGTATGTCTGTCTGACTGCTTGACCGATTGTCTGTCTGTTTGTCTGTCTTGACTGACTGTCTGTCTGTCTATCTGTCTGTCTTGACTGAGTGTCTGCCTTTCTGTCTGTCTTGACTAACTGGCTGACTGTCTGTCTGCCTTGACTGACTTTCTGTCTTTCTGTCTGTCTGTCTGTCTGTCTGTCTGTCTTTGCTTACTGACCTACTAACTCTCTGTCTGTCTGTCTGTCTTGACTTACTGTCTCTCTGTCTGTCAGTCTTGACTGACTGTCTGCCTGTCTTGACTGACTGTCTGTCTGTCTGTCTGTCTGTCTTGACTGACTGTCTGTCTGTCTGTCTGTCTTGACTGACTGTCTGTCGGTCTGTCAGTCAGTCTAGACTAACTGACTGACTGTCTGTCTGTCTGTCTGTGTTGACTGACGGTCTGTCTGTCTGTCTGTCTGTCTGTCTTGAATGTCTGTCTGTCTTGACTGACTGTCTGTCTGTCTGTCTTGACTGACTGTCTGTCTGTCTGTCTTGACTGACTGTCTGTCTGTCTGTCTGTCTGTCTTGACTGACTGTCTGTCTGTCTGACTGTCCGCCTGTCTGTCTGTCTGTATTTCTGTCTTGACTGACTGTCTGTCTGTCTTTCTTTCTTGACTGTCTGTCTGTCTGTCTGTCTGTATTGACTGACTGTCTGTCTGTCTTGACTGACTGTCTGTCTGTCTGTCTTGACTGACTGTCTGTCTGTCTTTACTGACTGTCTGTCTGTCTGTATGTCTGTCTTGACTGACTATATGTCTGTCTTTCTGTCTTGACTGACTGTCTGTCTGTCTGTCTGTCTTGACTAACTGGCTAACTGTCTGTCTGTCTGTCTTGACTAACTGACTGACTGTCTGTCTGTCTGTTTGTCTTGACTGACTCTCTGTCTGTTTGTCCGTCTTGACTGTCTGTCTGTCTGTCTTGACCGACTGTCTGTCTGTCTTTCTGTCTTGACTGACTGTCTGTCTGTATGTCTGTCTTGACTGACTGTCTCTCTGTCTGTCTGTCTAGACTAACTGACTGACTGTCTGTCTGTCTGTCTGTGTTGACTGACGGTCTGTCTGTATGTCTGTCTTGACTATCTGTCTGTCTTGACTGATTGTCTGTCTGTCTGTCTTGACTGACTGTCTGTCTGTCTGTCTGTCTTGACTGACTGTCTGTCTGTATGTCTGTCATGACTGACTGTCTGTCTGTCTGTCTTTCTTGACTAACTGACTGACTGTCTGTCTGACTGTCTGTCTGTCTGTCTGTCTCGACTGTCTGTCTGTCTGTCCGTCTTGACTGACTGTTTGTCTGTCTTGACGAACTGACTGACTATATGTCTGTCTGTCTGTTTGTGTTGACTGACTCTCTGTCTGTCTGTTTGTCTGTCTTGACGGACTGTCTGTCTGTCTGACTGTCTGTCTGTCTGTCTGTCTTGACTGACTGTTTGTCTGTCTTGACTAACTGACTGACTGTCTGTCTGTCTGTCTGTTTTTGTTGACTGACTGTCTGTCTGTCTTGACTAACTGACTGACTGTCTGTCTGTCTGTTTTGACTGAATGTCTGTATGTCTGTCCAAAGTGACTGTCTGTCTGTCTGTCTTGAATGACTGTCTGTCTGTCCTGACTGAATGTCTGTCTGTCTGTCTAGAGAAACTGACTGACTGTCTGTCTGTCTGTCTTGACTGATTGTCTGTCTGTCTGTCTTGACTGATTGTCTGTCTGTCTGTCTGTCTGTCTGTCTTGAATGACTGTCTGTCTGTATGTCTGTCTTGACTGACTGTCTGTCTGTCTGTCTTTCTTGACTAACTGACTGACTGTCTGTCTGTCTGTCAGTGTCGACTGATGGTCTGTCCGTCTGTCTGTCTGTCTGTCTGTCTGTCTGTCTTGACTGACTGTCTGTCTGTCTTTCTGTCTTGACTGAATGTCTGTCTGTCTTGACCGACTGTCTGTCTGTCTGTCTTGACTGTCTGTCTGTCTTTCTTGACTGTCTGTCTGTCTTGACTGACTGTCTGTCTTGACTGACCGTCTCTTTGTCTGTCTATCTTGACGGTCTATCTTTCTGTCTGTCTGTCTTGACTGACTGTCTGTCTGTCTGTCTGTCTTGACTAAATGGCTAACTGTCTGTCTGTCTGTCTGTCTTGACTGACTGTCTGTCTGTCTGTCTTGACTAACTGATTGACCTTCTGTCTGTCTGTCTCGACTGACTGTCTGTCTGTCCGTTTTGACTGTCTGTCTGTCTGTCTGTCTATTTGTCTGGACTGACTGTCTGTCGGTCTGTCTGTCTTGACTGACTGTTTGTCTGTCTGTCTTGACTGACTGTCTGTCTGTCTGTCTTGACTGACTGTCTTTCTGTCTGTCTGTCTTGACTGACTGTCTGTATGTCTGTCCTGACTGACTGTCTGTCTGTCTGTCTGTCTGTCTGTCTGTCTGTCTGTCTGTCTGTCTTGACTGACTGTCTGTCTGTCTTGACTGACTGTCTGTCTGTCTTGACTGACTGTCTGTCTGTCTTGACTGACTGTCTGTCTGTCTTGACTGACTGTCTGTCTGTCTTGACTAACTCACTGACTGTCTGTCTGTCTGTCTTGACTGTCTGTCTGTCCGTCTTGACTGTCTGTCTTTCCGTCTGTCTTGACCGACTTTCTGTCTGTCTGTCTTTGACTGACTGTCTGTCTGTCTGTCTTGACTGACTGTCTGTCTGTCTGTCTCGACTGACTGTCTGTCTGTCTGTCTTGACTGACTGTCTGTCTGTCTGTCTGTCTTGACTGAACGTCTGTCTTTCTTGACTTACTGACTGTCTGTCTGTCTGTATTTCTGTCTTGACTGACTGTCTGTCTTTCTTGACTGAATGTCTGTCTGTCTGTCTGTCTTGACTGACTGTCTGTCTGGGTTGACTAACTGACTGACTGTCTGTCTGTTTGGACTTACTGTCTGTTTGTCTTTTTGTCTTGACTGACTGTCTGTCTGTCTTGACTGACTGTCTGTCTGTCTTGACTGACTGTATGTCTGTCTGTCTGCTTGACCGACTGACTGTCTGTTTGTCTGTCTTGACTGACTGTCTGTCTGTCTGTCTGTCTGTCTTGACTGAGTGACTGACTGTCTGTCTGTCTTTCTGTGTTGACTGACTGTCTGTCTGCCTTGACTAACTGACTGACTGTCTGTCGGTCTGTCTGTCTTGAATGACTGTCTGTCCGTCTTGACAGAATGTCTGTCTGTCTGTCTGTCTCGACTGACTGTTTGTCTGTCTGTCTGTCTGTCTGTCTGTCTGTCTAGAAAAACTGACTGACTGTCTGTCTGTCTGTCTGTGTTGACTGACGGTCTTTCTGTATGTCTGTCATGACTGTTTGTCTGTCTTGACTGATTGTCTGTCGGTCTGTCTTGACTGACTGTCTGTCTGTCTGTGTGTCTTGACTGACTGTCTTTCTGTATGTCTGTCTGTCTTGACTGACTGTCTGTCTGTCTTTCTGTCTTGTCTGACTTTCTGTCTGTCTTGACTGACTGTCTGTATGTCTGTCCTGACTGACTGTCTGTCTGTCTGTCTGTCTGTCTTGACTGACTGTCGGTCTGTCTTGACTGAATGTCTGTCTGTCTGTCTGTCTTGACTGACTGTCTGTCTGTCTGTCTGTCTTGACTAACTGACTGACTGTCTGTCTGTTTGTCTGTTTGTCTTGACTGACTGTCTGTCTGTCTTGACTGACTGTCTGTCTGTCTGTCTGCTTGACCGATTGTCTGTCTGTTTGTCTGTCTTGACTGACTGTCTGTCTGTCTGTCTTGCCTGAGTGTCTGTCTGTCTTGACTAACTGGCTGACTGTCTGTCTGTCTTGACTGACTGTCTGTCTGTATGTCTGTTTGTCTGTGTTGACTGATGGTCTGTCCGTCTGTCTGTCTGTCTGTCTTGACTGACTGTCTGTCTGTCTTTCTGTCTTGTCTGACTGTCTGTCTGTCTTGACCGACTGTCTGTCTGTTTGTCTTGACTGACTGTCTGTCTGTCTGTATTGACTGACAGTCTGTCTATCTGTCTATCTTGACTGACTGTCTGTATGTCTGTCCTGACTGACTGTCTGTCTGTCTGTCTGTCTGTCTTGACTGACTGTCGGTCTGTCTTGACTGAATGTCGGTCTTTCTTGACTGAATGTTAGTCTGTCTGTCTGTCTTGACTGACTGTCTGTCTGTCTGTCTGTCTGTCTGTCTTGACTAACTGACTGACTGTCTGTCTGTCTGTGTGGACTTACTGTCTGTTTGTCTGTTTGTCTTGACTGACTGTCTGTCTGCTTGACCGATTGTCTGTCTGTTTGTCTGTCTTGACTGACTGTCTGTCTGTCTGTCTTGACTGAGTGTCTGTCTGTCTTGACTAACTGGCTGACTGTCTGTCTGTCTTGAATGACTGTCTGTCTGTATGTCTGTCTGTCTGTCTGTTTGTCTGTCTGTTCTTACTGACCTAGTAACTCTCTGTCTGTCTGTCTGTCTTGACTCGCTGTCTGTCTGTCTGTCGGTCTTGACTGACTGTCTGCATGTCTGTCTGTCTTGACTGACTGTCTGTCTGTCTGTCTGTCTTGACTGACTGTCTGTCTGTCTGTCTGTCTGTCTTGACTGACTGTCTGTCTGTCTGTCTGTCTGTCTTGACTGACTGTCTGTCTGTCTGTCTGTCTGTCTAGACTAACTGACTGACTGTCTGTCTGTCTGTCTGTGTTGACTGACGGTCTGTCTGTCTGTCTGTCTTGACTGACTGTCTGTCTGTCTTGACTGACTGTCTGTCTGTCTTGACTGACTGTCTGTCTGTCTTGACTGACTGTCTGTCTGTCTTGACTGACTGTCTGTCTGTCTTGACTGACTGCCTGTCTGTCTTGACTGACTGTCTGTCTGTCTTGACTGACTGTCTGTCTGTCTTGACTGACAGACTGTCTGTCTGTCTGTCTGTCTGTCTGTCTGTCTTGACTGACTGTATGTCTGTATGTCTGTCTTGACTGACTGTCTGTCTGTCTGTCTGTCTAGACTAACTGACAGACTGTCTGTCTGTCTGTCTGTGTTGACTGACGGTCTGTCTGTCTGTCTGTCTTGACTGACTGTCTGTCTGTCTTGACTGACTGACTGTCTGTCTGTCTGTCTGTCTTGAATGACTGTCTGTCTGTCTTGACTTACTGTATGTCTGTATGTCTGTCTTGACTGTCTGTCTGTCTGTCTGTGTTGACTGACGGTCTGTCTGTATGTCTGTCTTGACTGTCTGTCTGTCTGTCTGTCTTGACTGACTGTCTGTCTGTCTGTCTGTCTTGACTAAATGGCTAACTGTCTGTCTGTCTGTCTGTCTTGACTGACTGTCTGTCTGTCTGTCTGACTGTCTGTCTTGACTAACTGATTGACTTCCTGTCTGTCTGTCTCGACTGACTGTCTGTCTGTCCGTTTTGACTGTCTGTCTGTCTATTTGTCTGGACTGACTGTCTGTCGGTCTGTCTATCTTGATTGACTGTTTGTCTGTCTGTCTTGACTGACTGTCTGTCTGTCTGTCTTGACTGACTGTCTTTCTATCTGTCTGTCTTGACTGACTGTCTGTATGTCTGTCCTGACTGACTGTCTGTCTGTCTGTCTCTCTGTCTGTCTGTCTTGACTGACTGTCTGTCTCTCTTGACTGACTGTCTGTCTGTCTTGACTGACTCACTGACTGTCTGTCTGTTTTTCTTGACTGACTGTCTGTCTGTCTGTCTTGACTGTCTGTATGTCCGTCTTGACTGTCTGTCTGTCCGTCTGTCTTGACCGACTGTCTGTCTGTCTGTCTGTCTTGACTGACTGTCTGTCCGTCTGTCTTGACCGACTGTCTGTCTGTCTGTCTGTCTTGACTGACTGTCTGTCTGTCTGTCTTGACTGACTGTCTGTCTGTCTGTCTTGACTGACTGTCTGTCTGTCTGTCCTGACTGACTGTCTGTCTGTCTGTCTGTCTGTCTTGACTGACTGTCGGTCTGTCTTGACTGAATGTCGGTCTTTCTTGACTGAATGTTAGTCTGTCTGTCTGTCTTGACTGACTGTCTGTCTGTCTGTCTTGACTAACTGACTGACTGTCTGTCTGTCTGTCTGTGTGGACTTACTGTCTGTTTGTCTGTTTGTCTTGACTGACTGTCTGTCTGCTTGACCGATTGTCTGTCTGTTTGTCTGTCTTGACTGACTGTCTGTCTGTCTGTCTTGACTGAGTGTCTGTCTGTCTTGACTAACTGGCTGACTGTCTGTCTGTCTTGACTGACTGTCTGTCTGTATGTCTGTCTGTCTGTCTGTCTGTCTGTCTGTTCTTACTGACCTACTAACTCTCTGTCTGTCTGTCTGTCTGTCTGTCTTGACTTACTGTCTGTCTGTCTGTCGGTCTTGACTGACTGTCTGCCTGTCTGTCTGTCTTGACTGACTGTCTGTCTGTCTGTCTGTCTTGACTGACTGTCTGTCTGTCTGTCTGTCTGTCTTGACTGACTGTCTGTCTGTCTGTCTGTCTGTCTTGACTGACTGTCTGTCTGTCTGTCTGTCTGTCTAGACTAACTGACTGACTGTCTGTCTGTGTTGACTGACGGTCTGTCTGTCTGTCTGTCTTGACTGACTGTCTGTCTGTCTTGACTGACTGTCTGTCTGTCTTGACTGACTGTCTGTCTGTCTTGACTGACTGTCTGTCTGTCTTGACTGACTGTCTTGACTGACTGTCTTTCTATCTGTCTGTCTTGACTGACTGTCTGTATGTCTGTCCTGACTGACTGTCTGTCTGTCTGTCTGTCTTGACTGACTGTCTGTCTGTCTTGACTGACTGTCTGTCTGTCTTGACTGACTGTCTGTCTGTCTTGACTAACTCACTGACTGTCTGTCTGTTTTTCTTGACTGACTGTCTGTCTGTCTGTCTTGACTGTCTGTATGTCCGTCTTGACTGTCTGTCTGTCCGTCTGTCTTGACCGACTGTCTGTCTGTCTGTCTGTCTTGACTGACTGTCTGTCTGTCTGTCTTGACTGACTGTCTGTCTGTCTGTCTTGACTGACTGTCTGTCTGTCTGTCCTGACTGACTGTCTGTCTGTCTGTCTGTCTGTCTTGACTGACTGTCGTTCTGTCTTGACTGAATGTCGGTCTTTCTTGACTGAATGTTAGTCTGTCTGTCTGTCTTGACTGACTGTCTGTCTGTCTGTCTTGACTAACTGACTGACTGTCTGTCTGTCTGTCTGTGTGGACTTACTGTCTGTTTGTCTATTTGTCTGGACTGACTGTCTGTCGGTCTGTCTATCTTGATTGACTGTTTGTCTGTCTGTCTTGACTGACTGTCTGTCTGTCTGTCTTGACTGACTGTCTTTCTATCTGTCTGTCTTGACTGACTGTCTGTATGTCTGTCCTGACTGACTGTCTGTCTGGCTGTCTGTCTTGACTGACTGTCTGTCTGTCTTGACTGACTGTCTGTCTGTCTTGACTGACTCACTGACTGTCTGTCTGTTTTTCTTGACTGACTGTCTGTCTGTCTGTCTTGACTGTCTGTATGTCCGTCTTGACTGTCTGTCTGTCCGTCTGTCTTGACCGACTGTCTGTCTGTCTGTCTGTCTTGACTGACTGTCTGTCTGTCTGTCTTGACTGACTGTCTGTCTGTCTGTCTTGACTGACTGTCTGTCTGTCTGTCCTGACTGACTGTCTGTCTGTCTGTCTGTCTGTCTTGACTGACTGTCGGTCTGTCTTGACTGAATGTCGGTCTTTCTTGACTGAATGTTAGTCTGTCTGTCTGTCTTGACTGACTGTCTGTCTGTCTGTCTTGACTAACTGACTGACTGTCTGTCTGTCTGTCTGTGTGGACTTACTGTCTGTTTGTCTGTTTGTCTTGACTGACTGTCTGTCTGCTTGACCGATTGTCTGTCTGTTTGTCTGTCTTGACTGACTGTCTGTCTGTCTGTCTTGACTGAGTGTCTGTCTGTCTTGACTAACTGGCTGACTGTCTGTCTGTCTTGACTGACTGTCTGTCTGTATGTCTGTCTGTCTGTCTGTCTGTCTGTCTGTTCTTACTGACCTACTAACACTCTGTCTGTCTGTCTGTCTTGACTTACTGTCTGTCTGTCTGTCGGTCTTGACTGACTGTCTGCCTGTCTGTCTGTCTTGACTGACTGTCTGTCTGTCTGTCTGTCTTGACTGACTGTCTGTCTGTCTGTCTGTCTGTCTTGACTGACTGTCTGTCTGTCTGTCTGTCTGTCTTGACTGACTGTCTGTCTGTCTGTCTGTCTGTCTAGACTAACTGACTGACTGTCTGTCTGTCTGTCTGTGTTGACTGACGGTCTGTCTGTCTGTCTGTCTTGACTGACTGTCTGTCTGTCTTGACTGACTGTCTGTCTGTCTTGACTGACTGTCTGTCTGTCTTGACTGACTGTCTGTCTGTCTTGACTGACTGTCTGTCTGTCTTGACTGACTGTCTGTCTGTCTTGACTGACTGTCTGTCTGTCTTGACTGACTGTCTTGACTGACTGTCTTTCTATCTGTCTGTCTTGACTGACTGTCTGTATGTCTGTCCTGACTGACTGTCTGTCTGTCTGTCTGTCTTGACTGACTGTCTGTCTGTCTTGACTGACTGTCTGTCTGTCTTGACTGACTGTCTGTCTGTCTTGACTAACTCACTGACTGTCTGTTTGTTTTTCTTGACTGACTGTCTGTCTGTCTGTCTTGACTGTCTGTATGTCCGTCTTGACTGTCTGTCTGTCCGTCTGTCTTGACCGACTGTCTGTCTGTCTGTCTGTCTTGACTGACTGTCTGTCTGTCTGTCTTGACTGACTGTCTGTCTGTCTGTCTTGACTGACTGTCTGTCTGTCTGTCCTGACTGACTGTATGTCTGTCTGTCTGTCTGTCTTGACTGACTGTCTGTCTGTCTTGACTGAATGTCGGTCTTTCTTGACTGAATGTTAGTCTGTCTGTCTGTCTTGACTGACTGTCTGTCTGTCTGTCTTGACTAACTGACTGACTGTCTGTCTGTCTGTCTGTGTGGACTTACTGTCTGTTTGTCTGTTTGTCTTGACTGACTGTCTGTCTGCTTGACCGATTGTCTGTCTGTTTGTCTGTCTTGACTGACTGTCTGTCTGTCTGTCTTGACTGAGTGTCTGTCTGTCTTGACTAACTGGCTGACTGTCTGTCTGTCTTGACTGACTGTCTGTCTGTATGTCTGTCTGTCTGTCTGTCTGTCTGTCTGTTCTTACTGACCTACTAACTCTCTGTCTGTCTGTCTGTCTTGACTTACTGTCTGTCTGTCTGTCGGTCTTGACTGACTGTCTGCCTGTCTGTCTGTCTTGACTGACTGTCTGTCTGTCTGTCTGTCTTGACTGACTGTCTGTCTGTCTGTCTGTCTGTCTTGACTGACTGTCTGTCTGTCTGTCTGTCTGTCTTGACTGACTGTCTGTCTGTCTGTCTGTCTGTCTGTCTAGACTAACTGACTGACTGTCTGTCTGTCTGTCTGTGTTGACTGACGGTCTGTCTGTCTGTCTGTCTTGACTGACTGTCTGTCTGTCTTGACTGACTGTCTGTCTGTCTTGACTGACTGTCTGTCTGTCTTGACTGACTGTCTGTCTGTCTTGACTGACTGCCTGTCTGTCTTGACTGACTGTCTGTCTGTCTTGACTGACTGTCTGTCTGTCTTGACTGACTGACTGTCTGTCTGTCTGTCTGTCTTGACTGACTGTATGTCTGTATGTCTGTCTTGACTGACTGTCTGTCTGTCTGTCTGTCTAGACTAACTGACAGACTGTCTGTCTGTCTGTCTGTGTTGACTGACGGTCTGTCTGTCTGTCTGTCTTGACTGACTGTCTGTCTGTCTTGACTGACTGTCTGTCTGTCTTGACTGACTGTCTGTCTGTCTTGACTGACTGACTGTCTGTCTGTCTGTCTGTCTTGACTGACTGTCTGTCTGTCTGTCTGTCTGTCTTGACTGACTGTATGTCTGTATGTCTGTCTTGACTGTCTGTCTGTCTGTCTGTGTTGACTGACGGTCTGTCTGTATGTCTGTCTTGACTGTCTGTCTGTCTGTCTGTCTTGACTGACTGTCTGTCTGTCTGTCTGTCTTGACTAAATGGCTAACTGTCTGTCTGTCTGTCTGTCTTGACTGACTGTCTGTCTGTCTGTCTGTCTGTCTTGACTAACTGATTGACTTCCTGTCTGTCTGTCTCGACTGACTGTCTGTCTGTCCGTTTTGACTGGCTGTCTGTCTGTCTGTCTATTTGTCTGGACTGACTGTCTGTCGGTCTGTCTATCTTGATTGACTGTTTGTCTGTCTGTCTTGACTGACTGTCTGTCTGTCTGTCTTGACTGACTGTCTTTCTATCTGTCTGTCTTGACTGACTGTCTGTATGTCTGTCCTGACTGACTGTCCGTCTGTCTGTCTTGACTGACTGTCTGTCTGTCTTGACTGACTGTCTGTCTGTCTTGACTGACTGTCTGTCTGTCTTGACTAACTCACTGACTGTCTGTCTGTTTTTCTTGACTGACTGTCTGTCTGTCTGTCTTGACTGTCTGTCTGTCCGTCTTGACTGTCTGTCTGTCCGTCTGTCTTGACCGACTGTCTCTCTGTCTGTCTGTCTTGACTGACTGTCTGTCTGTCTGTCTTGACTGACTGTCTGTCTGTCTGTCTTGACTGACTGTCTGTCTGTCTGTCTGTCTTGACTAACTGTCTGTATGTCTGTCCTGACTGACTGTCTGTCTGTCTGTATTTCTGTCTTGACTGACTGTCTGTCTTTCTTGACTGAATGTCTGTCTGTCTGTCTGTCTTGACTGACTGTCTGTCTGTCTTGACTAACTGACTGACTGACTGTCTGTCTGTCTGTCTTGACTGACTGTCTGTCTGTCTGTCTGTCTTGACTAACTGTCTGTATGTCTGTCCTGACTGACTGTCTGTCTGTCTGTATTTCTGTCTTGACTGACTGTCTGTCTTTCTTGACTGAATGTCTGTCTGTCTTTCTGTGTTGACTGACTGTCTGTATGCCTTGACTAACGGACTGACTGTCTGTCGGTCTGTCTGTCTTGAATGACTGTCTGTCTGTCTTGACTGAATGTCTGTCTGTCTGTCTGTCTCGACTGACTGTTTGTCTGTCTGTCTGTCTGTCTGTCTAGACAAACTGACTGACTGTCTGTCTGTCTGTCTGTGTTGACTGACGGTCTGTCTGTATGTCTGTCATGACTGTTTGTCTGTCTTGACTGATTGTCTGTCTGTCTGTCTTGACTGACTGTCTGTCTGTCTGTCTGTCTTGACTGACTGTCTTTCTGTGTGTCTGTCTGTCTTGACTGACTGTCTGTCTGTCTTTCTGTCTTGTCTGACTGTCTGTCTGTCTTGACTGACTGTCTGTCTGTCTGTCCTGACTGACTGTCAGTCTGTCTGTCTGTCTTTCTTGACTGACTGTCGGTCTGTCTTGACTGAATGTCTGTCATTTGTCTGTCTTGACTGACTGTCTGTCTGTCTGTCTGTCTTGACTAACTGACTGACTGTCTGTCTGTCTGTCTGTGTGGACTTACTGTCTGTTTGTCTGTTTGTCTTGACTGACTGTCTGTCTGTCTTGACTGACTGTCTGTCTGTCTTGACTGACTGTCTGTCTGTCTGTCTGCTTGACCGATTGTCTGTCTGTTTGTCTGTCTTGACTGACTGTCTGTCTGTCTGTCTTGACTGTATGTCTGTCTGTCTGCTTGACCGACTGACTGTCTTTTTGTCTGTTTGACTGACTGTCTGTCTGTCTGTCTGTCTGTCTTGACTGAGTGACTGACTGTCTGTCTGTCTTTCTGTGTTGACTGACTGTCTGTCTGCCTTGACTAACGGACTGACTGTCTGTCGGTCTGTCTGTCTTGAATGACTGTCTGTCTGTCTTGACTGAATGTCTGTCTGTCTGTCTGTCTCGACTGACTGTTTTTCTGTCTGTCTGTCTAGACAAACTGACTGACTGTCTGTCTGTCTGTCTGTGTTGACTGACGGTCTGTCTGTATGTCTGTCATGACTGTTTGTCTGTCATGACTGTTTGTCTGTCTTGACTGATTGTCTGTCTGTCTGTCTTGACTGACTGTCTGTCTGTCTGTCTGTCTTGACTGACTGTCTTTCTGTGTGTCTGTCTGTCTTGACTGACTGTCTGTCTGTCTTTCTGTCTTGTCTGACTGTCTGTCTGTCTTGACTGACTGTCTGTATGTCTGTCCTGACTGACTGTCAGTCTGTCTGTCTGTCTGTCTTGACTGACTGTCGGTCTGTCTTGACTGAATGTCTGTCTCTCTGTCTGTCTTGACTGACTGTCTGTCTGTCTGTCTGTCTTGACTAACTGACTGACTGTCTGTCTGTCTGTCTGTGTGGACTTACTGTCTGTTTGTCTGTTTGTCTTGACTGACTGTCTGTCTGTCTTGACTGACTGTCTGTCTGTCTGTCTTGACTGAGTGTCTGTCTGTCTGTCTGTCTTGACTAACTTGCTGTCTGTCTGTCTGTCTTGACTGACTGTCTGTCTGTTTGTCTGTCTGTCTGTGTTGACCGATGGTCTGTCCGTCTGTCTGTCTGTCTGTCTTGACTGACTGTCTGTCTGTCTTTCTGTCTTGTCTGACTGTCTGTCTGTCTTGACCGACTGTCTGTCTGTTTGTCTTGACTGACTTTCTGTCTGTCTGTCTTGACTGACTGTCTGTCTGTCTGTCTGTCTTGACTGACTGTCTGTATGTCTGTCCTGACTGACTGTCTGTCTGTCTGTCTGTCTGTCTTGACTGACTGTCGGTCTGTCTTGACTGAATGTCGGTCTGTCTGTCTGTCTTGACTGACTGTCTGTCTGTCTGTCTGTCTTGACTAACTGACTGACTGTCTGTCTGTCTGTCTGTGTGGACTTACTGTCTGTTTGTCTGTTTGTCTTGACTGACTGTCTGTCTGTCTTGACTGACTGTCTGTCTGTCTGTCTGCTTGACCGATTGTCTGTCTGTTTGTCTGTCTGTTTTGACTGACTGTCTGTCTGTCTGTCTTGACTGAGTGTCTGTCTGTCTGTCTGTCTTAACTAACTGGCTGACTCTCGGTCTGTCTTGACTGACTGTCTGTCTGTATGTCTGTCTGTCTGTCTGTCTGTTCTTACTAACCAACTAACTCTCTGTCTGTCTGTCTGTCTTGACTTACTGTCTGTCTGTCTGTCGGTCTTGACTGACTGTCTGCCTGTCTGTCTGTCTGTCTTGACTGACTCTCTGTCTGTCTGTCTTGACTGACTGTCTGTCTGTCTGTCTGTCTGTCTTGACTGACTGTCTGTCTGTCTGTCTGTCTGTCTAGACTAACTGACTGACTGTCTGTCTGTCTGTCTGTGTTGACTGACGGTCTGTCTGTCTGTCAGTCTTGACTGACTGTCTGTCTGTCTTGACTGACTGTCTGTCTGTCTTGACTGACTGTCTGTCTGTCTTGACTGACTGTCTGTCTGTCTTGACTGACTGCCTGTCTGTCTTGACTGACTGTCTGTCTGTCTTGACTGACTGTCTGTCTGTCTTGACTGAGTGACTGTCTGTCTGTCTGTCTGTCTGTCTGTCTTGACTAACTGACAGACTGTCTGTCTGTCTGTCTGTCTGTGTTGACTGACGGTCTGTCTGTCTGTCTGTCTTGACTGACTGTCTGTCTGTCTTGACTGACTGTCTGTCTGTCTTGACTGACTGTCTGTCTGTCTTGACTGACTGTCTGTCTGTCTTGACTGACTGACTGTCTGTCTGTCTGTCTGTCTTGACTGACTGTCTGTCTGTCTGTCTGTCTTGACTGACTGTATGTCTGTATGTCTGTCTTGACTGTCTGTCTGTCTGTCTGTGTTGACTGACGGTCTGTCTGTATGTCTGTCTTGACTGATTGTCTGTCTATCTTTCTTGACTGACTGTCTGTCTGCCTGTCTGTCTCGACTGACTGTCTGTCTGTATGTCTGTCTTGACTGACCGTCTGTCTGTCTGTCTTTCTTGATTAACTGACTGAGTGTCTGTCTGTCTGTCTGTGTTGACTGATGGTCTGTCTGTCTGTCTGTCTTGACTGTCTGTCTGTCTTGACTGTCTGTCTGTCTGTTTGTCTATCTTGACTGACTGTTTGTCTGTCCAGAACACTTCTATCAGACATCTCACGGAAAGGAATGAAATGGGCTCTTGTTGGAGATATTAACACTGATCTTCTAACTTCTTCTGTAAAGACTTACTTATTTTTCGATTCTTTACCGGTAGCTCACAGTCTTATTGAGAAGTCTCTACCCTTTTCATATAGACATAATCGTGGCGCTAATGTTTCTAACCTTGATCATTTGATTGTTTCTTAAACAAGTCTCATTGACGGTATTGTTGAAGTTGATGAGGAGAAAATTGAGGACGACCATCTGCCTTTGTCTTTCTGTTTTGTTGTCTCTGTTTCTCGAATCAGTTGTCCAAATCCCAAGAAGGCCTGGATCCAAAAGCGTAACTGGAATTGTATAGATGCTGTGCTCTACATTTCTACGTTGACTACTCTTCTCTCAATTTTAAAAGTTCCTTTTCACCTTCTTCAGACTGGTATAGCAGCTACTACTTCGTCCGTTGATATAAATTGTTATTATAGCGAGCTTGTCCATTGCTTGATATTGGCAGCCGATATTGCTGTACCGACTGAGAGAATTCGAGTTGGTACAAGGAAACCTATTTGGAAAGTCAGTCCCGAAGTTAAGAAGGCAAAAAACAAGGCAAAATTTTGGCTAAAAATTTGGATTGCTTGTGGACGCCCAGGGAACGGTACTGTTTTTAATCTAAAAGCTAAAACGAAGTGTGAATACAAATCTTCACTTAAGAATGCTCGTTTGAATGGCTTGGATGCTCCCAGTGACAAAAAAGCGTGGCAAAAGGTCCTTCGTACAGATAAAGGTTCAGCTGTACCTCCTTCCGCGCTAACTATGGCTGACTGGACCAGCCACTACAGTGGTCTATTCAGTGGTTGCAGAAACCAGATTCAGCAGCACTTTGAAAACTTACTTCTTAAATACCTACCAAGGAAAATATTTCAACCTTCTGTTCTTCCCGTTACTTGTTCTTCCATCGAAATTGCTTTCCGAAAATTGAGTAGAACTGGTTCTACAGATTCTGATGGCCTTAGTGTCGATTTTTTCAAAACTGAGTGTCCAGCTTTAACACAACACCTTCAGCTGCTATTTCAAATTTCTTTATGCCAGGGTTTGGTTCCGAATAGTTTCCTCTTGGGTACTATAACATCGGTTATTAAGCGAGGGAAAGACGCGGACCTTTGCTAAAGCTATCGGCCAATTACAGTTTCTTGTACCATAAGCAAAATCCTGGAACACGTCCTTCTTCCAGAAATAGTTGAAAAATGTCGCTTTGGTTCAATGCAGTTTGGATTCCGTTCGAGCGCCAGTTGTGCGCACGCTCATCACATATTGACAAAAATGATGAAACAGGCTACCCGCGACAAGTCGGCTATACATATATGTTCTATAGATATAGCTGGTGCTTTTGACAATATAACGCATTCTCAGGCCCTATTTTCTCTCATTACTTCTGGCGTGAATCTGTCTGTTGAGTATCTGTTAAAATTTTGGTATGGTCATTCTTCAGTAAGGTTCAAATGGCAAGGTAGCTTGTCAGAGACTATTCCTGTCCGAACTGGTGTTCGCCAAGGGGGAGTCTTATCTCCCTACATCTTCAAATCGGCCATATCTAGTTGTCTCGATTCTTTGCATCCTGCTTACTTCTATAAATATTATGCCTTCAGCTACATAGCCTACGCGGACGACTTGATGTTAGTAAGCCGTCGGCGATCCACACTCACAAAAAATATAAGTATGCTGTCGTTGGAACTTCTCAAAATTGGCCTTGAAGTTAACCTGTCAAAATGTGAGTACCTGCATTTCAACCCTTGTTCAAATGGTTCGAATGCATCCAAAGGTTCTATATTTCTTGGATCCTTCATCGTCAAATCAACAGACTCTCTACGGTGGCTCGGCATATCATTCAAATCTTCATTGTCGAAATTTTGCTCTTCGGTTGAAGAAGTTTATAAATCAATACGTAGCGCCTATGGGCGCATCGTCCCCAACCGGGGGCGCTATAATCGTAAAGCTTTGGGAAATTTGTACAGCACCTTATGCGCTCCTTCGATACTCTTTCATTCTGGCGTCACTTATGTTCTGCGAAAGAAGGAGATTAAGAAGATGAGATCTTGTTATTTTAAAGATGCAAAGCACCTGCTCCACTTGTCGAAATTATGTCATAACCATACATTGACGGAGAAATTCAAAGTTCAAGATGCAAGTGTTACCCTTTTGGATGTTTCCTCATCGCTTTCAAAAATTATGGAGAACAGGACCCAACCAGCGCACGACGTCGTCCACTTCTTCCTGACCGAAGACTGAAAATTAAGTTTCTTTTCTGTGTGTTCATGTGTTTTGTTTATTTTCTTTATTTTCTTCATTTACTCCGCCTTTTCAAAATGGCGGGTCATAAATAAATTACTTACTTACTTACTTACTAACTGACTGACTGTCTGTCTGTCTGTCTGTTTGTGTGGAATGAATGTCTGTCTGTCTTGACTAACTGACGACTGTCTGTCTGTGTTTACTGACTGTCTGTCTGTCTGTCTTGACTGGCTGTCTGACTGTCTTGACTGACTGTCTGTTTGTCTTGACTGACTGAATGACTGTCTGTCTGTCTGTCTGTGTTGACTGACTGTCTGTCTGTCTGTGTTTACTGACTGTCTGTCTGTCTTTCTTGACTGACTGTCTGACTGTCTTGACTGACTGTCTGTTTGTCTGTTTGTCTTGACTGACTGAATGACTCTCTGTCTGTCTGTCTGTGTTGACTGACTGTCTCTCTGTCTGTATATCTTGACTGACTGTCTGTCTGTCTGTCTATCTTGACTGACTGTCTGTCTGTCTGGACTGAGTCTCTGTTTGTCTGTCTGTCTGTCTGTCTTGACTGACTGTCTGTTTTTCAGTTTGTCTTGACTGACTGAATGACTCTCTGTCTGTCTGTCTGTGTTGACTGACTGTCTGTCTGTCTGTCTATCTTGACTGACTGTCTGTCTGTCTTGACTGACTGTCTGTCTGTCTGGACTGAGTGTCTGTTTGTCTGTCTGTCTGTCTGTCTTGAATGACTGTCTGTCTGTCTGTCTGTCTTGACTGACTGTCTGTCTGTCTGTCTTGACTAACTGGCTAACTGTCTGTCTGTGTTGACTGACTGTTTCTCTGTCTTGACTAACTGACTGACTGTCTGTCTGTCTGTTTGTCTTGACTGACTGTCTGTCTGTCTGTCTTGACTGACTGTCTGTCTGTCTGTCTTGACTGACTGTCTGTCTGTCTTGACTGACTGTCTGTCTGTCTTGACTGACTGTCTGTATGTCTGTCCTTACTGACTCTCTGTCTGTATGTCTGTCCTGACTGACTGTCTGTCTGTCTGTCTGTCTCGACTGACTGTCTGTCTGTCTTGACTGACTGACTGTCTGTCTGTCTGTCTGTCTGTCTGTCTTGACTGACTGTCTGTCTGTCTGTCTGTCTTGACTGACTGTATTTCTGTATGTCTGTCTTGACTGACTGTCTGTCTGTCTGTCTGTCTAGACTAACTGACTGACGGTCTGTCTGTCTGTCTGTGTTGACTGACGGTTTGTGTGTATGTCTGTCTTGACTGTCTGTCTGTCTTGACTGATTGTCTGTCTGTCTTTCTTGACTGACTGTCTGTCTGCCTGTCTGTCTCGACTGACTGTCTGTCTGTATGTCTGTCTTGACTGACCGTCTCTCTGTCTGTCTTTCTTGATTAACTGACTGACTGTCTGTCTGTCTGTCTGTGTTGACTGATGGTCTGTCTGTCTGTCTGTCTTGACTGTCTGTCTGTCTGTCTATCTTGACTGACTGTTTGTCTGTCTTGACTAACTGACTGACTGTCTGTCTGTTTGTGTTGAATGAATGTCTTTCTTTCTTGACTAACTGACGACTGTCTGTCTGTGTTTACTGACTGTCTGTGTGTCTGTCTTGACTGGCTGTCTGACTGTCTTGACTGACTGTCTGTTTGTCTGTTTGTCTTGACTGACTGAATGACTGTCTGTCTGTCTGTCTGTGTTGACTGACTGTCTGTCTGTCTGTGTTTACTGACTGTCTGTCTGTCTTTCTTGACTGACTGTCTGACTGTCTTGACTGACTGTCTGTTTGTCTGTTTGTCTTGACTGACTGAATGACTCTCTGTCTATCTGTCTGTGTTGACTGACTGTCTCTCTGTCTGTCTATCTTGACTGACTGTCTGTCTGTCTGTCTATCTTGACTGACTGTCTGTCTGTCTGGACTGAGTCTCTGTTTGTCTGTCTGTCTGTCTGTCTTGACTGACTGTCTGTTTTTCAGTTTGTCGTGACTGACTGAATGACTCTCTGTCTGTCTGTCTGTGTTGACTGACTGTCTGTCTGTCTGTCTATCTTGACTGACTGTCTGTCTGTCTTGACTGACTGTCTGTCTGTCTGGACTGAGTGTCTGTTTGTCTGTCTGTCTGTCTGTCTTGAATGACTGTCTGTCTGTCTGTCTGTCTTGACTGACTGTCTGTCTGTCTTGACTAACTGGCTAACTGTCTGTCTGTGTTGACTGACTGTCTCTCTGTCTTGACTAACTGACTGACTGTCTGTCTGTCTGTTTGTCTTGACTGACTGTCTGTCTGTCTGTCTTGACTGACTGTCTGTCTGTCTTGACTGACTGTCTGTCTGTCTTGACTGACTGTCTGTCTGTCTTGACTGACTGTCTGTATGTCTGTCCTGACTGACTGTCTGTCTGTATGTCTGTCCTGACTGACTGTCTGTCTGTCTGTCTGTCTCGACTGACTGTCTGTCTGTCTTGACTGACTGACTGTCTGTCTGTCTGTCTGTCTGTCTGTCTTGACTGACTGTCTGTCTGTCTGTCTGTCTTGACTGACTATATGTCTGTATGTCTGTCTTGACTGACTGTCTGTCTGTCTGTCTGTCTAGACTAACTGACTGACGGTCTGTCTGTCTGTCTGTGTTGACTGACGGTCTGTGTGTATGTCTGTCTTGACTGTCTGTCTGTCTTGACTGATTGTCTGTCTGTCTTTCTTGACTGACTGTCTGTCTGCCTGTCTGTCTCGACTGACTGTCTGTCTGTATGTCTGTCTTGACTGACCGTCTCTCTGTCTGTCTTTCTTGATTAACTGACTGACTGTCTGTCTGTCTGTCTGTGTTGACTGATGGTCTGTCTGTCTGTCTGTCTTGACTGTCTGTCTGTCTGTCTATCTTGACTGACTGTTTGTCTGTCTCGACTAACTGACTGACTGTCTGTCTGTTTGTGTTGAATGAATGTCTTTCTTTCTTGACTAACTGACGACTGTCTGTCTGTGTTTACTGACTGTCTGTGTGTCTGTCTTGACTGGCTGTCTGACTGTCTTGACTGACTGTCTGTTTGTCTGTTTGTCTTGACTGACTGAATGACTGTCTGTCTGTCTGTCTGTGTTGACTGACTGTCTGTCTGTCTGTCTGTCTTGACTGACTGTCTGTCTTTCTTGACTGACTGTCTGTCTGTCTGGACTGAGTGTCTGTTTGTCTGTCTGTCTGTCTGTCTTGACTGACTGTCTGTCTGTCCGTTTGTCTTGACTGACTGTCTGTCTGTCTTGACTAACTGGCTAACTGTCTGTCTGTCTGTCTGTGTTGACTGACTGTCTCTCTGTCTTGACTAACTGACTGACTGTATGTCTGTCTGTTTGTCTTGACTGACTGTCTGTCTGTCTGTCTTGACTGACTGTGTGTCTGTCTTGACTGACGGTCTGTCTGTCTGTCCTGACTGACTGTCTGTCTGTCCGTCTGTCTGTCTTGACTGACTGTCGGTCTGTCTTGACTGAATGTCTGTCTGTCTGTCTGTCTTGACTGACTGTCGGTCTGTCTGTCTGTCTGTCTCGACTAACTGACTGACTGTCTGTCTGTCTGTCTGTCTGTCTGTGTTTGTCTTGACTGACTGAATGACTGTCTGTCTGTCTGTCTGTCTTGACTGACTGTCTGTCTGTCTGTCTGTCTGTCTGTCTGTCTGTCTTGACTAACTGACTGACTGTCTGTCTGTCTGTCTGTCTGTCTGTGTTTGTCTTGACTGACTGAATGACTGTCTGTCTGTCTGTCTGTGTTGACTGACTGTCTGTCTGCCTGTCTGTCTGACTTGACTGACTGTCTGTCTGTCTTGACTGACTGTCTGTCTGTCTGGACTGACTCTCTGTTTGTCTGTCTGTCTGTCTGTCTTGACTGACTGTCTGTCTGTCTGTCTGTCTTGACTGACTGTCTGTCTGTCTGTCTGTCTGTCTGTCTTGACTAACTGTCTGTCTGTCTTGACTAACTGGCTAACTGTCTGTCTGTCTGTCTGTGTTGACTGACTGTCTCTCTATCTTGACTAACTGACTGACTGTCTGTCTGTCTGTTTGTCTGTCTGTCTTGATTGACTTTCTGTCTTTCTTGACTGACTGTCTGTATGTCTGTCCTGACTGTCTGTCTGTCCTTCTGTCTGTCTGTCTGTCTTGACTGACTGTCGGTCTATCTTGACTGAATGTCTGTCTGTCTGTCTGTCTTGACTGACTGTCTGTCTGTCTGTCTGTCTTGACTAACTGACTGACTGTCTGTCTGTCTGTATGTGTGGACTTACTGTCTGTTTGTCTGTTTGTCTTGACTGACTGTCTGTCTGTCTTGACTGACTGTATGTCTGTCTGACTGCTTGGCCGATTGTCTGTCTGTTTGTCTGTCTTGACTGACTGTCTGTCTGTCTGTCTGTCTGTCTTGCCTGAGTGTCTGTCTGTCTGTCTGTCTTGACTAACTGGCTGACTGTCTGTCTGTATGTCTGTCTGTCTGTATGTCTGTGCTTACTGACCTACTAACTCTCTGTCTATCTTTCTGTCTTGACTTACTGTCTGTCTGTCTGTCGGTCTTGACTGCCTGTCTGCCTGTCTGTCTGTCTGTCTGTCTTGACTGACTGTCTTTCTGTCTGTCTGTCTGTCTTGACTGACTGTCTGTCTGTCTGTCTGTCTGTCTTGACTGACTGTCTGTCTGTCTGTCTGTCTGTCTAGACTAACTGACTGACTGTCTGTCTGTCTGTCTGTGTTGACTGACGGTCTGTATTTCTGTCTTGACTGACTGTCTGTCTGTCTTTCTTTCTCGACTGTCTTGAATGACTGTCTCTCTGTCTCGACTAACTCTCTCTCTGTCTTGACTGACTGTCTGTCTGTCTTGACTGACTGTCTGTCTGTCTTTACTGACTGTCTGTCTGTCTGTCTGTATGTCTGTCTTGACTGACTATATATCTGTTTGTCTGTCTTGACTGGCTGTCTGTCTGTCTGTCTTGACTAACTGGCTAACTGTCTGTCTGTCTGTCTTGACTAACTGACTGACTGTCTGGCTGTCTGTTTGTCTTGACTGACTGTCTGTCTGTTTGTCCGTCTTGACTGTCTGTCTGTGTGTCTTGACCGACTGTCTGTCTGTCTGTCTGTCTTGACTGACTGTCTGTCTGTCTGTCTGTCTGTCTTGACTAACTGGCTAACTGTCTGTCTGTCTGTCTGTGTTGACTGACTGTCTCTCTGTCTTGACTAACTGACTGACTGTCTGTCTGTCTGTTTGTCTTGACTGACTGTCTGTCTGTCTGTCTTGACTGACTGTCTGTCTGTCTTGACTGACTGTCTGTCTGTCTTGACTGACTGTCTGTATGTCTGTCCTGACTGACTGTCTGTCTGTATGTCTGTCCTGACTGACTGTCTGTCTGTCTGTCTGTCTCGACTGACTGTCTGTCTGTCTTGACTGACTGACTGTCTGTCTGTCTGTCTGTCTGTCTGTCTGTCTTGACTGACTGTCTGTCTGTCTGTCAGTCTTGACTGACTGTATGTCTGTATGTCTGTCTTGACTGTCTGTCTGTCTTGACTGATTGTCTGTCTGTCTTTCTTGACTGACTGTCTGTCTGCCTGTCTGTCTCGACTGACTGTCTGTCTGTATGTCTTGCTTGACTGACCGTCTCTCTGTCTGTCTTTCTTGATTAACTGACTGACTGTCTGTCTGTCTGTCTGTGTTGACTGATGGTCTGTCTGTCTGTCTGTCTTGACTGTCTGTCTGTCTGTCTATCTTGACTGACTGTTT
The DNA here is from genome assembly GCA_030848855.1 of Branchinecta sandiegonensis. Taxonomy (NCBI): domain Eukaryota; kingdom Metazoa; phylum Arthropoda; class Branchiopoda; order Anostraca; family Branchinectidae; genus Branchinecta; species Branchinecta sandiegonensis. Next base: position 204,743 of record JAUPMV010000004.1, on the reverse strand, counting down.
GTCTGTCTTGACTAACTGACTGACTGTCTGTCTGTTTGTGTTGAATGAATGTCTGTCTTTCTTGACTAACTGACGACTGTCTGTCTGTGTTTACTGACTGTCTTTGTGTCTGTCTTGACTGGCTGTCTGACTGTCTTGACTGACTGTCTGTTTGTCTGTTTGTCTTGACTGACTGAATGACTGTCTGTCTGTCTGTCTGTGTTGACTGACTGTCTGTCTGTCTGTCTGTCTTGACTGACTGTCTGTCTTTCTTGACTGACTGTCTGTCTGTCTGGACTGAGTGTCTGTTTGTCTGTCTGTCTGTCTGTCTTGACTGACTGTCTGTCTGTCCGTTTGTCTTGACTGACTGTCTGTCTGTCTTGACTAACTGGCTAACTGTCTGTCTGTCTGTCTGTGTTGACTGACTGTCTCTCTGTCTTGACTAACTGACTGACTGTATGTCTGTCTGTTTGTCTTGACTGACTGTCTGTCTGTCTGTCTTGACTGACTGTGTGTCTGTCTTGACTGACTGTCTGTATGTCTGTCCTGACTGACTGTCTGTCTGTCCGTCTGTCTGTCTTGACTGACTGTCGGTCTGTCTTGACTGAATGTCTGTCTGTCTGTCTGTCTTGACTGACTGTCTGTCTGTCTGTCTGTCTGTCTTGACTAACTGACTGACTGTCTGTCTGTCTGTCTGTCTGTCTGTGTTTGTCTTGACTGACTGAATGACTGTCTGTCTGTCTGTCTGTCTTGACTGACTGTCTGTCTGTCTGTCTGTCTTGACTAACTGACTGACTGTCTGTCTGTCTGTCTGTCTGTCTGTGTTTGTCTTGACTGACTGAATGACTGTCTGTCTGTCTGTCTGTGTTGACTGACTGTCTGTCTGCCTGTCTGTCTGACTTGACTGACTGTCTGTCTGTCTTGACTGACTGTCTGTTTGTCTAGACTGACTCTCTGTTTGTCTGTCTGTCTGTCTGTCTTGACTGACTGTCTGTCTGTCTTTCTGTCTTGACTGACTGTCTGTCTGTCTGTCTGTCTGTCTTGACTAACTGTCTGTCTGTCTGTCTGTCTTGACTAACTGGCTAACTGTCTGTCTGTCTGTCTGTGTTGACTGACTGTCTCTCTATCTTGACTAACTGACTGACTGTCTATCTGTCTGTTTGTCTGTCTGTCTTGATTGACTTTCTGTCTGTCTTGACTGACTGTCTGTATGTCTGTCCTGACTGTCTGTCTGTCCTTCTGTCTGTCTGTCTGTCTTGACTGACTGTCGGTCTATCTTGACTGAATGTCTGTCTTGACTGACTGTCTGTCTGTCTGTCTGTCTTGACTAACTGACTGACTGTCTGTCTGTCTGTATGTGTGGACTTACTGTCTGTTTGTCTGTTTGTCTTGACTGACTGTCTGTCTGTCTTGACTGACTGTATGTCTGTCTGACTGCTTGGCCGATTGTCTGTCTGTTTGTCTGTCTTGACTGACTGTCTGTCTGTCTGTCTGTCTGTCTTGCCTGAGTGTCTGTCTGTCTGTCTGTCTTGACTAACTGGCTGACTGTCTGTCTGTCTGTCTGTCTGTCTGTATGTCTGTCTGTCTGTGCTTACTGACCTACTAACTCTCTGTCTATCTTTCTGTCTTGACTTACTGTCTGTCTGTCTGTCGGTCTTGACTGCCTGTCTGCCTGTCTGTCTGTCTTGACTGACTGTCTGTCTGTCTGTCTGTCTTGACTGACTATCTTTCTGTCTGTCTGTCTTTCTTGACTGACTGTCTGTCTGTCTGTCTGTCTTGACTTACTGTCTGTCTGTCTGTCTGTCTGTCTAGACTAACTGACTGACTGTCTGTCTGTCTGTCTGTGTTGACTGACGGTCTGTATTTCTGTCTTGACTGACTGTCTGTCTGTCTTTCTTTCTCGACTGTCTTGACTGACTGTCTCTCTGTCTTGACTGACTGTCTCTCTGTCTTGACTGACTGTCTGTCTGTCTTGACTGACTGTCTGTCTGTCTTGACTGACTGTCTGTCTGTCTTGACTGACTGTCTGTCTGTCTTTACTGACTGTCTGTCTGTCTGTATGTCTGTCTTGACTGACTATATATCTGTTTGTCTGTCTTGACTGGCTGTCTGTCTGTCTGTCTGTCTTGACTAACTGGCTAACTGTCTGTCTGTCTGTCTTGACTAACTGACTGACTGTTTGTCTGTCTGTTTGTCTTGACTGACTGTCTGTCTGTCTGTCCGTCTTGACTGTCTGTCTGTGTGTCTTGACCGACTGTCTGTCTGTCTGTCTGTCTGTCTGTCTGTCTGTCTGTCTGTCTGTCTGTCTGTCTTGACTGTCTGTCTGTCTTGACTGTCTGTCTGTCTTGACAGTCTGTCTGTCTTGACTGACTGTCTGTCTAGACTGACTGTCTCTCTGTCTGTCTGTCTTGAAGGTCTATATTTCTGTCTGTCTGTCTTGACTGACTGTCTGTCTGTATTTCTGTCTTGACTGACTGTCTGTCTCTCTTGACCGACTGTCTGTCTGTCTGTCTTGACTGTCTGTCTGTCTTGACTGTCTGTCTGTCTTGACTGTCTGTCTGTCTTGACAGTCTGTCTGTCTTGACTGACTGTCTGTCTGTCTGTCTGTCTGTCTTGACTAACTGGCTAACTGTCTGTCTGTCTGTCTGTGTTGACTGACTGTCTCTCTGTCTTGACTAACTGACTGACTGTCTGTCTGTCTGTTTGTCTTGACTGACTGTCTGTCTGTCTGTCTTGACTGACTGTCTGTCTGTCTTGACTGACTGTCTGTCTGTCTTGACTGACTGTCTGTCTGTCTGTCTGTCTTGACTGACTGTCTGTATGTCTGTCCTGACTGACTGTCTGTCTGTATTTCTGTCCTGACTGACTGTCAGTCTGTCTGTCTGTCTCGACTGACTGTCTGTCTGTCTTGACTGACTGACTGTCTGTCTGTCTGTCTGTCTGTCTGTCTGTCTTGACTGACTGTCTGTCTGTCTGTCAGTCTTGACTGACTGTATGTCTGTATGTCTGTCTTGACTGACTGTCTGTCTGTCTGTCTGTCTAGACTAACTGACTGACGGTCTGTCTGTCTGTCTGTGTTGACTGACGGTCTGTGTGTATGTCTGTCTTGACTGTCTGTCTGTCTTGACTGATTGTCTGTCTGTCTTTCTTGACTGACTGTCTGTCTGCCTGTCTGTCTCGACTGACTGTCTGTCTGTATGTCTTGCTTGACTGACCGTCTCTCTGTCTGTCTTTCTTGATTAACTGACTGACTGTCTGTCTGTCTGTCTGTGTTGACTGATGGTCTGTCTGTCTGTCTGTCTTGACTGTCTGTCTGTCTGTCTATCTTGACTGACTGTTTGTCTGTCTTGACTAACTGACTGACTGTCTGTCTGTTTGTGTTGAATGAATGTCTGTCTTTCTTGACTAACTGACGACTGTCTGTCTGTGTTTACTGACTGTCTGTGTGTCTGTCTTGACTGGCTGTCTGACTGTCTTGACTGACTGTCTGTTTGTCTGTTTGTCTTGACTGACTGAATGACTGTCTGTCTGTCTGTCTGTGTTGACTGACTGTCTGTCTGTCTGTCTGTCTTGACTGACTGTCTGTCTTTCTTGACTGACTGTCTGTCTGTCTGGACTGAGTGTCTGTTTGTCTGTCTGTCTGTCTGTCTTGACTGACTGTCTGTCTGTCCGTTTGTCTTGACTGACTGTCTGTCTGTCTTGACTAACTGGCTAACTGTCTGTCTGTCTGTCTGTGTTGACTGACTGTCTCTCTGTCTTGACTAACTGACTGACTGTATGTCTGTCTGTTTGTCTTGACTGACTGTCTGTCTGTCTGTCTTGACTGACTGTGTGTCTGTCTTGACTGACTGTCTGTATGTCTGTCCTGACTGACTGTCTGTCTGTCCGTCTGTCTGTCTTGACTGACTGTCGGTCTGTCTTGACTGAATGTCTGTTTGTCTGTCTGTCTTGACTGACTGTCTGTCTGTCTGTCTGTCTGTCTTGACTAACTGACTGACTGTCTGTCTGTCTGTCTGTCTGTCTGTCTGTGTTTGTCTTGACTGACTGAATGACTGTCTGTCTGTCTGTCTGTCTTGACTGACTGTCTGTCTGTCTGTCTGTCTGTCTGTCTTGACTAACTGACTGACTGTCTGTCTGTCTGTCTGTCTGTCTGTGTTTGTCTTGACTGACTGAATGACTGTCTGTCTGTCTGTCTGTGTTGACTGACTGTCTGTCTGCCTGTCTGTCTGACTTGACTGACTGTCTGTCTGTCTTGACTGACTGTGTGTCTGTCTAGACTGACTCTCTGTTTGTCTGTCTGTCTGTCTGTCTTGACTGACTGTCTGTCTGTCTTTCTGTCTTGACTGACTGTCTGTCTGTCTGTCTGTCTGTCTTGACTAACTGTCTGTCTGTCTGTCTGTCTTGACTAACTGGCTAACTGTCTGTGTTGACTGACTGTCTCTCTATCTTGACTAACTGACTGACTGTCTGTCTGTCTGTTTGTCTGTCTGTCTTGATTGACTTTCTGTCTGTCTTGACTGACTGTCTGTATGTCTGTCCTGACTGTCTGTCTGTCCTTCTGTCTGTCTGTCTGTCTTGACTGACTGTCGGTCTATCTTGACTGAATGTCTGTCTTGACTGACTGTCTGTCTGTCTGTCTGTCTTGACTAACTGACTGACTGTCTGTCTGTCTGTATGTGTGGACTTACTGTCTGTTTGTCTGTTTGTCTTGACTGACTGTCTGTCTGTCTTGACTGACTGTATGTCTGTCTGACTGCTTGGCCGATTGTCTGTCTGTTTGTCTGTCTTGACTGACTGTCTGTCTGTCTGTCTGTCTGTCTTGCCTGAGTGTCTGTCTGTCTGTCTGTCTTGACTAACTGGCTGACTGTCTGTCTGTATGTCTGTCTGTCTGTATGTCTGTCTGTCTGTGCTTACTGACCTACTAACTCTCTGTCTATCTTTCTGTCTTGACTTACTGTCTGTCTGTCTGTCGGTCTTGACTGCCTGTCTGCCTGTCTGTCTGTCTTGACTGACTGTCTGTCTGTCTGTCTGTCTTGACTGACTATCTTTCTGTCTGTCTGTCTGTCTTGACTGACTGTCTGTCTGTCTGTCTGTCTTGACTTACTGTCTGTCTGTCTGTCTGTCTGTCTAGACTAACTGACTGACTGTCTGTCTGTCTGTCTGTGTTGACTGACGGTCTGTATTTCTGTCTTGACTGACTGTCTGTCTGTCTTTCTTTCTCGACTGTCTTGACTGACTGTCTCTCTGTCTTGACTGACTGTCTCTCTGTCTTGACTGACTGTCTGTCTGTCTTGACTGACTGTCTGTCTGTCTTGACTGACTGTCTGTCTGTCTTTACTGACTGTCTGTCTGTCTGTATGTCTGTCTTGACTGACTATATATCTGTTTGTCTGTCTTGACTGGCTGTCTGTCTGTCTGTCTGTCTTGACTAACTGGCTAACTGTCTGTCTGTCTGTCTTGACTAACTGACTGACTGTTTGTCTGTCTGTTTGTCTTGACTGACTGTCTGTCTGTCTGTCCGTCTTGACTGTCTGTCTGTGTGTCTTGACCGACTGTCTGTCTGTCTGTCTGTCTGTCTGTCTGTCTGTCTGTTTGTCTGTCTGTCTGTCTGTCTTGACTGTCTGTCTGTCTTGACTGTCTGTCTGTCTTGACAGTCTGTCTGTCTTGACTGACTGTCTGTCTAGACTGACTGTCTCTCTGTCTGTCTGTCTTGAAGGTCTATATTTCTGTCTGTCTGTCTTGACTGACTGTCTGTCTGTATTTCTGTCTTGACTGACTGTCTGTCTCTCTTGACCGACTGTCTGTCTGTCTGTCTTGACTGTCTGTCTGTCTTGACTGTCTGTCTGTCTTGACTGTCTGTCTGTCTTGACAGTCTGTCTGTCTTGACTGACTGTCTGTCTGTCTGTCTGTCTGTCTTGACTAACTGGCTAACTGTCTGTCTGTCTGTCTGTGTTGACTGACTGTCTCTCTGTCTTGACTAACTGACTGACTGTCTGTCTGTCTGTTTGTCTTGACTGACTGTCTGTCTGTCTGTCTTGACTGACTGTCTGTCTGTCTTGACTGACTGTCTGTCTGTCTTGACTGACTGTCTGTCTGTCTTGACTGACTGTCTGTATGTCTGTCCTGACTGACTGTCTGTCTGTATGTCTGTCCTGACTGACTGTCAGTCTGTCTGTCTGTCTCGACTGACTGTCTGTCTGTCTTGACTGACTGACTGTCTGTCTGTCTGTCTGTCTGTCTGTCTGTCTTGACTGACTGTCTGTCTGTCTGTCAGTCTTGACTGACTGTATGTCTGTATGTCTGTCTTGACTGACTGTCTGTCTGTCTGTCTGTCTAGACTAACTGACTGACGGTCTGTCTGTCTGTCTGTGTTGACTGACGGTCTGTGTGTATGTCTGTCTTGACTGTCTGTCTGTCTTGACTGATTGTCTGTCTGTCTTTCTTGACTGACTGTCTGTCTGCCTGTCTGTCTCGACTGACTGTCTGTCTGTATGTCTTGCTTGACTGACCGTCTCTCTGTCTGTCTTTCTTGATTAAATGACTGACTGTCTGTCTGTCTGTCTGTGTTGACTGATGGTCTGTCTGTCTGTCTGTCTTGACTGTCTGTCTGTCTGTCTATCTTGACTGACTGTTTGTCTGTCTTGACTAACTGACTGACTGTCTGTCTGTTTGTGTTGAATGAATGTCTGTCTTTCTTGACTAACTGACGACTGTCTGTCTGTGTTTACTGACTGTCTGTGTGTCTGTCTTGACTGGCTGTCTGACTGTCTTGACTGACTGTCTGTTTGTCTGTTTGTCTTGACTGACTGAATGACTGTCTGTCTGTCTGTCTGTGTTGACTGACTGTCTGTCTGTCTGTCTGTCTTGACTGACTGTCTGTCTTTCTTGACTGACTGTCTGTCTGTCTGGACTGAGTGTCTGTTTTTCTGTCTGTCTGTCTGTCTTGACTGACTGTCTGTCTGTCCGTTTGTCTTGACTGACTGTCTGTCTGTCTTGACTAACTGGCTAACTGTCTGTCTGTCTGTCTGTGTTGACTGACTGTCTCTCTGTCTTGACTAACTGACTGACTGTATGTCTGTCTGTTTGTCTTGACTGACTGTCTGTCTGTCTGTCTTGACTGACTGTGTGTCTGTCTTGACTGACTGTCTGTATGTCTGTCCTGACTGACTGTCTGTCTGTCCGTCTGTCTGTCTTGACTGACTGTCGGTCTGTCTTGACTGAATGTCTGTCTGTCTGTCTGTCTTGACTGACTGTCTGTCTGTCTGTCTGTCTGTCTTGACTAACTGACTGACTGTCTGTCTGTCTGTCTGTCTGTCTGTCTGTGTTTGTCTTGACTGACTGAATGACTGTCTGTCTGTCTGTCTGTCTTGACTGACTGTCTGTCTGTCTGTCTGTCTGTCTGTCTTGACTAACTGACTGACTGTCTGTCTGTCTGTCTGTCTGTCTGTGTTTGTCTTGACTGACTGAATGACTGTCTGTCTGTCTGTCTGTGTTGACTGACTGTCTGTCTGCCTGTCTGTCTGACTTGACTGACTGTCTGTCTGTCTTGACTGACTGTCTGTCTGTCTAGACTGACTCTCTGTTTGTCTGTCTGTCTGTCTGTCTTGACTGACTGTCTGTCTGTCTTTCTGTCTTGACTGACCGTCTGTCTGTCTATCTGTCTGTCTTGACTAACTGTCTGTCTGTCTGTCTGTCTTGACTAACTGGCTAACTGTCTGTCTGTCTGTCTGTGTTGACTGACTGTCTCTCTATCTTGACTAACTGACTGACTGTCTGTCTGTCTGTTTGTCTGTCTGTCTTGATTGACTTTCTGTCTGTCTTGACTGACTGTCTGTATGTCTGTCCTGACTGTCTGTCTGTCCTTCTGTCTGTCTGTCTGTCTTGACTGACTGTCGGTCTATCTTGACTGAATGTCTGTCTTGACTGACTGTCTGTCTGTCTGTCTGTCTTGACTAACTGACTGACTGTCTGTCTGTCTGTATGTGTGGACTTACTGTCTGTTTGTCTGTTTGTCTTGACTGACTGTCTGTCTGTCTTGACTGACTGTATGTCTGTCTGACTACTTGGCCGATTGTCTGTCTGTTTGTCTGTCTTGACTGACTGTCTGTCTGTCTGTCTGTCTGTCTTGCCTGAGTGTCTGTCTGTCTGTCTGTCTTGACTAACTGGCTGACTGTCTGTCTGTATGTCTGTCTGTCTGTATGTCTGTCTGTCTGTGCTTACTGACCTACTAACTCTCTGTCTATCTTTCTGTCTTGACTTACTGTCTGTCTGTCTGTCGGTCTTGACTGCCTATCTGCCTGTCTGTCTGTCTTGACTGACTGTCTGTCTGTCTGTCTGTCTTGACTGACTATCTTTCTGTCTGTCTGTCTGTCTTGACTGACTGTCTGTCTGTCTGTCTGTCTTGACTTACTGTCTGTCTGTCTGTCTGTCTGTCTAGACTAACTGACTGACTGTCTGTCTGTCTGTCTGTGTTGACTGACGGTCTGTATTTCTGTCTTGACTGACTGTCTGTCTGTCTTTCTTTCTCGACTGTCTTGACTGACTGTCTCTCTGTCTTGACTGACTGTCTCTCTGTCTTGACTGACTGTCTGTCTGTCTTGACTGACTGTCTGTCTGTCTTGACTGACTGTCTGCCTGTCTTTACTGACTGTCTGTCTGTCTGTATGTCTGTCTTGACTGACTATATATCTGTTTGTCTGTCTTGACTGGCTGTCTGTCTGACTGTCTGTCTTGACTAACTGGCTAACTGTCTGTCTGTCTGTCTTGACTAACTGACTGACTGTTTGTCTGTCTGTTTGTCTTGACTGACTGTCTGTCTGTCTGTCCGTCTTGACTGTCTGTCTGTGTGTCTTGACCGACTGTCTGTCTGTCTGTCTGTCTGTCTGTCTGTCTGTCTGTCTGTCTGTCTGTCTGTCTGTCTGTCTGTCTGTCTGTCTGTCTTGACTGTCTGTCTGTCTTGACTGACTGTCTGTCTGTCCGTTTGTCTTGACTGACTGTCTGTCTGTCTTGACTAACTGGCTAACTGTCTGTCTGTCTGTCTGTGTTGACTGACTGTCTCTCTGTCTTGACTAACTGACTGACTGTATGTCTGTCTGTTTGTCTTGACTGACTGTCTGTCTGTCTGTCTTGACTGACTGTGTGTCTGTCTTGACTGACTGTCTGTATGTCTGTCCTGACTGACTGTCTGTCTGTCCGTCTGTCTGTCTTGACTGACTGTCGGTCTGTCTTGACTGAATGTCTGTCTGTCTGTCTGTCTTGACTGACTGTCTGTCTGTCTGTCTGTCTGTCTTGACTAACTGACTGACTGTCTGTCTGTCTGTCTGTCTGTCTGTCTGTGTTTGTCTTGACTGACTGAATGACTGTCTGTCTGTCTGTCTGTCTTGACTGACTGTCTGTCTGTCTGTCTGTCTGTCTGTCTTGACTAACTGACTGACTGTCTGTCTGTCTGTCTGTCTGTCTGTGTTTGTCTTGACTGACTGAATGACTGTCTGTCTGTCTGTCTGTGTTGACTGACTGTCTGTCTGCCTGTCTGTCTGACTTGACTGACTGTCTGTCTGTCTTGACTAACTGTCTGTCTGTCTAGACTGACTCTCTGTTTGTCTGTCTGTCTGTCTGTCTTGACTGACTGTCTGTCTGTCTTTCTGTCTTGACTGACTGTCTGTCTGTCTGTCTGTCTGTCTTGACTAACTGTCTGTCTGTCTGTCTGTCTTGACTAACTGGCTAACTGTCTGTCTGTCTGTCTGTGTTGACTGACTGTCTCTCTATTTTGACTAACTGACTGACTGTCTGTCTGTCTGTTTGTCTGTCTGTCTTGATTGACTTTCTGTCTGTCTTGACTGACTGTCTGTATGTCTGTCCTGACTGTCTGTCTGTCCTTCTGTCTGTCTGTCTGTCTTGACTGACTGTCGGTCTATCTTGACTGAATGTCTGTCTTGACTGACTGTCTGTCTGTCTGTCTGTCTTGACTAACTGACTGACTGTCTGTCTGTCTGTATGTGTGGACTTACTGTCTGTTTGTCTGTTTGTCTTGACTGACTGTCTGTCTGTCTTGACTGACTGTATGTCTGTCTGACTGCTTGGCCGATTGTCTGTCTGTCTGTCTGTCTTGCCTGAGTGTCTGTCTGTCTGTCTGTCTTGACTAACTGGCTGACTGTCTGTCTGTATGTCTGTCTGTCTGTATGTCTGTCTGTCTGTGCTTACTGACCTACTAACTCTCTGTCTATCTTTCTGTCTTGACTTACTGTCTGTCTGTCTGTCGGTCTTGACTGCCTGTCTGCCTGTCTGTCTGTCTTGACTGACTGTCTGTCTGTCTGTCTGTCTTGACTGACTATCTTTCTGTCTGTCTGTCTGTCTTGACTGACTGTCTGTCTGTCTGTCTGTCTTGACTTACTGTCTGTCTGTCTGTCTGTCTGTCTAGACTAACTGACTGACTGTCTGTCTGTCTGTCTGTGTTGACTGACGGTCTGTATTTCTGTCTTGACTGACTGTCTGTCTGTCTTTCTTTCTCGACTGTCTTGACTGACTGTCTCTCTGTCTTGACTGACTGTCTCTCTGTCTTGACTGACTGTCTGTCTGTCTTGACTGACTGTCTGTCTGTCTTGACTGACTGTCTGTCTGTCTTGACTGACTGTCTGTCTGTCTTTACTGACTGTCTGTCTGTCTGTATGTCTGTCTTGACTGACTATATATCTGTTTGTCTGTCTTGACTGGCTGTCTGTCTGTCTGTCTGTCTTGACTAACTGGCTAACTGTCTGTCTGTCTGTCTTGACTAACTGACTGACTGTTTGTCTGTCTGTTTGTCTTGACTGACTGTCTGTCTGTCTGTCCGTCTTGACTGTCTGTCTGTGTGTCTTGACCGACTGTCTGTCTGTCTGTCTGTCTGTCTGTCTGTCTGTCTGTCTGTCTGTCTGTCTGTCTGTCTGTCTGTCTGTCTGTCTGTCTTGACTGTCTGTCTGTCTTGACTGTCTGTCTGTCTTGACAGTCTGTCTGTCTTGACTGACTGTCTGTCTAGACTGACTGTCTCTCTGTCTGTCTGTCTTGAAGGTCTATATTTCTGTCTGTCTGTCTTGACTGACTGTCTGTCTGTATTTCTGTCTTGACTGACTGTCTGTCTCTCTTGACCGACTGTCTGTCTGTCTGTCTTGACTGTCTGTCTGTCTTGACTGTCTGTCTGTCTTGACTGTCTGTCTGTCTTGACTGTCTGTCTGTCTTGACAGTCTGTCTATCTTGACTGACTGACTGTCTCTCTGTCTGTCTGTCTTGAAGGTCTATATTTCTGTCTGTCTGTCTTGACCGACTGTCTGTCTGACTATTTGTCTGGACTGACTGTCTGTCGGTCTGTCTGTCTTGACTGACTGTCTGTCTGTCTGTCTTGACTGACTATCTGTCTGTCTGTCTGTCTGTCTTGACTGACTGTCGGTCTGTCTTGACTGTCTGTCTGTCTGTCTGTCTTGACTGACTGTATGTCTGTCTTGACTAACTGACTGACTGTCTGTTTGTCTGTCTGTGTGGACTTACTGTCTGTTTGTCTGTTTGTCTTGACTGACTGTCTGTCTTGACAGTCTGTCTGTCTTGACTGACTGTCTGTCTTGACAGTCTGTCTGTCTTGACTGACTGTCTGTCTTGACTGACTGTCTCTCTGTCTGTCTGTCTTGAAGGTCTATCTTTCTGTCTGTCTGTCTAGACTGACTGTCTATCTGTCTGTCTGTCTGTCTTGACTAAATGGCTAACTGCCTGTCTGTCTGTCTGTCTTGACTGACTGTCTGTCTGTCTGTCTGTCTGTCTTGACTAACTGATTGAATTTCTGTCTGTCTGTCTTGACTGACTGTATGTCTGTCCTTCTTGACTGTCTGTCTGTCTGTCTGTCTTGACCGACTGTCTGTCTGTCTATTTGTCTGGACTGACTGTCTGTCGGTCTGTCTGTCCTGACGGACTGTCTGTCTGTCTGTCCGTCTGTCTGTCTTGACTGACTGTCTGTTTGTCTTGACCAACTGACTGACCGTCTGTCTGTCTGTCTTGACTGACTGTCTGTCTGACAGACATTCAGTCAAGACAGACAGACAGACAGACAGACAGTCAGTCAAGACAGACAGACAGACAGACAGACAGTCGGTCAAGTTAGACAGACAGACAGACAGTCAAGACGGACAGACATACAGTCAAGACAGACAGACAGACAGTCAGTCAAGACAGACAGACAGACAGTCAGTCAGTTAGTCAAGACAGACAGACAGTCAGTCAAGACAGACAGACAGACAGACAGACAGACAGACAGTCAGTCAGGACAGACATTCAGACAGTCAGTCAAGACAGACAGACAGTCAGTCAAGACAGACCGACAGACAGTCAGTCCAGACAAATAGACAGACAGACAGTCGGTTAAGACAGACAGACAGACAGACAGTCAAGACGGACAGACAGACAGTCAGTCAAGACAGACAGACAGAAAGTCAATCAGTTAGTCAAGACAGACAGATAGATAGACAGACAGTCAGTCAAGACAGACAGACAGACAGACAGTTAGCCATTTAGGCAAGACAGACAGACAGTCAGTCAAGTTAGACAGACAGAAAGATAGACCTTCAAGACAGACAGACAGAGAGACAGTCAGTCAAGACAGACAGACAGACAGACAAAGAGTTAGTAGGTAAGTAAGCACAGACAGACAAACAGACAGACAGACAGACATACAGACAGACAGTCAGTCAAGACAAACAGACAGTCAGCCAGTTAGTCAAGACAGACAGACAGACAGACACTCAGTCAAGACAGACAGTCAGACAGACAGACAGTCAGTCAAGACAGACAAACAGACAGACAATCGGTCAAGCAGTCAGACAGACATACAGTCAGTCAAGAGAGACAGACAGTCAGTCAAGACAAACAGACAGTAAGTCCACACAGACAGACAGACAGTCAGTCAAGACAAACAGACCGACAGTCGGTCAAGACAGACAATCAGTCGGTCAAGACAGACAATCAGTCAGTCAAGACAGAAAGACAGACAGACAGTCAGTCAAGACAGACAGACAGACGGACAGACCATCAGTCAACACAGACAGACAGACAAACAGTCAGTCAGCTAGTCAAGAAAGACAGACAGACAGACAGTCAGTCAAGACAGACATACAGACAGACATTCAGTCGAGACAGACAGACAGACAGACAGTCAGTCAAGACAGACAGACAGACAGACAGTCAGTCAGTTTGTCTAGACAGACAGACAGACAGACAGACAGACAAACAGTCAGTCAAGACAGACAGACAGACAGACATTCAGTCAAGACAGTCAGACAGTCATTCAAGACAGACAGACCGACAGACAGTCAGTCAGTTAGTCAAGGCAGACAGACAGTCAGTCAACACAGAAAGACAGACAGACAGTCAGTCACTCAGTCAAGACAGACAGACAGACAGACAGACAGTCAGTCAAGACAGAAAAACAGACAGACAGTCGGTCAAGCAGACAGACAGACATACAGTCAGTCAAGACAGTCAGACAGTCAGTCAAGATAAACAAACAAACAGACAGTAAGTCCAAACAGACAGACAGTCAGTCTGTTAGTCAAGACAGACAGACAGTCAGTCAAGACAGACAGACATTCAGTCAAGAAAGACAGACAGTCAGTCAAGACAGACAGACAGACAGTCAGTCAGGACAGACATACAGACAGTCAGTCAAGACAGACAGACAGACAGACAGTCAGTCAAGACAGACAGACAGACAGTCAGGCAAGACAGACAGACAGACAGTCAGTCCAGACAGACAGACAGACAGACAGTCGGTCAAGTTAGACAGACAGACAGACAGTCAAGACGGACAGACATGCAGTCAAGACAGACAGACAGACAGTCAGTCAATACAGACAGACAGACAGTCAGTCAGTTAGTCAAGGCAGACAGACAGTAAGTCAAGACAGACAGACAGACAGACAGACAGACAGTCAGTCATTACAGATATACAGACAGTCAGTCAAGACAGACAGACAGACAGACAGTCAGTCAAGACAGACCGAGAGACAGTCAGTCAAGACAGACAGACCGACAGACAGTCAGTCCAGACAAATAGACAGACAGACAGTCGGTCAAGACGGACAGACAGACAGTCAGCCAAGACTGACAGACAGAAAGTAAATCAGTTAGTCAAGACAGACAGACAGACAGACAGACAGTCAGTCAAGACAGACAGACAGACAGACAGTTAGCCATTTAGTCAAGACAGACAGACAGACAGACAGTCAGTCAAGACAGACAGACAGAAAGATAGACCGTCAAGACAGAAAGACAGAGAGACAGTCAGTCAAGACAGACAGTCAGTCAAGACAGACAGACAGTCAAGACAGACAGACAGACAGACAGTCGGTCAAGACAGACGGACAGTCAGTCAAGACAGAAAGACAGACAGACAGTCAGTCAGTACAGACAGACAGACAGACAGACAGACCATCAGTCAACACAGACAGACAGACAGACAGTCAGTCAGTTTATCTAGACAGACAGACAGACAGACAGACAGACAAACAGTCAGTCGAGACAGACAGACATTCAGTCAAGACAGACAGACAGTCATTCAAGACAGACAGACCGACAGACAGTCAGTCAGTTAGTCAAGGCAGACAGACAGTCAGTCAATACAGAAAGACAGACAGACAGTCAGTCACTCAGTCAAGACATACAGAGAGACAGACAGACAGTCAGTCAAGACAGACAAACAGACAGACAGTCGGTCAAGCAGACAGACAGACATACAGTCAGTCAAGACAGACAGACAGTCAGTCAAGACAAACGGACAAACAGACAGTAAGTCCAAACAGACAGACAGACAGACAGTTAGTCAGTTAGTCAAGACAGACAGACAGTCAGTCAAGACAGACAGACATTCAGTCAAGAAAGACAGACAGTCAGTCAAGACAGACAGACAGACAGTCAGTCAGGACAGACATACAGACAGTCAGTCAACACAGACAAACAGACAGACAGTCAGTCAAGACAGACAGACAGACAGTCAGTCAAGACAGACAGACAGACAGTCAGTCAAGACAGACAGACAGACAGACAGTCGGTCAAGGCAGACAGACAACAGACAGTCAAGACGGACAGACAGACAGTCAAGACGGACAGACAGACAGTCAAGACAGACAGACAGACAGTCAGTCAAGACAGACAGACAGTCAGTCAAGACAGACAGACGAAAGACGGACAGTCAAGACAGACAGACGGACAGACAGACAGTCAAGACAGACAGACAGAAAGACAGACAGTCAGTCAAGACAGACAGACAGACAGTCAGTCAAGACACAGACAGAGAGACATTCAGTCAAGACACACAGACAGACAGACATTCAGTCAAGACAGACAGACAGACAGTCAGTCAAGACAGACAGACAGACAGTCAGACAAGACAGAGAGACAGACAGTCAGTCAAGACAAACAGACAGACAGTCAGTCAAGACAGACAGACAGACAGAAAGACACCCAGACAGATATTCAGTCAAGACAGAAAGACAGAAAGTCAGTCAAGACACACAGACAGATAGACAGTCAGTCAAGACAGACAGACAGTCAGTCAAGACAGACATACAGACAAGACAGACAGATAGACAGACAGTCAGTCAAGACAGACAGACAGACAGTCAATCAAGACACACAGACAGACAGATTGTCAGTCAAGACAGACAGACAGTCAGTCAAGACAGACAGACAGACAGTCAGTCAAGACTGACAGACATTCAGTCAAGAAAGACAGACAAACAGACAGTCAGTTAAGACAGACAAACAGTCAGTCAAGACAGACAGACAGACAGTCAGTCAAGACTGACAGACAGTCAGTCAAGACAGACAGACAGTCAGTCAAGACAGACAGACAGTCAGTCAAGACAGACAGACGGACAGACAGACAGTCAAGACAGACAGACGGACAGACAGACAGTCAAGACAGACAGACAGATAGTCAGTCAAGACTGACAGACAGACAGTCAGTCAGTCAAGACACAGACAGAGAGACAGTCAGTCAAGACAGACAGACAGACAGTCAGACAGACATTCAGTCTAGACAGACAGACAGACAGACAGTCAAGACAGACAGACAGACAGTCAGTCAGTCAAGACAGACAGACATACAGAAAGACAGACAGTCAGTCAAGACAGACAGACAGACAGTCAGTCAAGACTGACAGACAGACAGTCAGTCAGTCAAGACGCAGACAGAGAGACAGTCAGTCAAGACAGACAGACAGACAGACAGACAGACATTCAGTCTAGACAGACAGACAGACAGACAGTCAAGACAGACAGACAGACAGTCAGTCAGTCAAGACAGACAGACATACAGACATTCAGTCTAGACAGACAGACAGACAGTCAGTCAAGACTGACAGACAGACAGATAGTCAGACAGACAGACAGACAGTCAGTCAAGACAGACAGACAGTCAGTCAAGACAGACAGACAGTCAGTCAAGACAGACAGACAGTCAGTCAAGACAGACAGACAGTCAGTCAAGACAGACAGACGGACAGACCGACAGTCAAGACAAGTCAGACAGTCAAACAGACAGTCAGTCAAGACTGACAGACAGACAGATAGTCAGACAGACAGACAGACAGTCAGTCAAGACAGACAGACAGTCAGTCAAGACAGACAGACAGTCAGTCAAGACAGACAGACGGACAGACAGACAGTCAAGACAGACAGACAGACAGACGGACAGACAGTCAAGACAGACAGACAGACAGAAAGACTGACAGTCAATCAAGACAGACAGACAGACAGTCAGTCAAGACACAGACAGAGAGACAGTCAGTCAAGACAGACAGACAGAAAGACAGACAGACATTCAGTCAAGACAGACAGACAGACAGTCACTCAAGACAGACAGACAGACAGTCATTCAAGACAGAGACACAGACAGTCAGTCAAGACAAACAGACAGACAGTCAGTCAAGACACACAGACAGATCGACAGTCAGTCAAGACAGACAGACAGTCAGTCAAGACAGACATACAGTAGTCAAGACATACAAACAGTCAGTCAAGACAGACAGACAGTCAGTCAAGACAGACAGACAATCAGTCAAGACAGACAGACGGACAGGCAGACAGTCAAGACAGACAGACAGACAGACAGAAAGACAGACAGTCAGTCAAGACAGACAGACAGACAGTCAGTCAAGACACACAGACAGATAGACAGTCAGTCAAGACAGACAGACAGGCAAATAGTCAGTCAAGACAGGCAGACAGACAGTCAGTCGAGACAGACAGACAGACAGTCAGTCAAGACACACTGACAGACAGTCAGTCATGACAGACAGACAGACAGTCAGTCAAGACAAACAGACAGATAGACAGTCAGTCAAGACAGACAGACAGACAGTCAGTCAAGACAGACAGATAGACAGTCAGTCAAGAAAGACAAACAAACAGACAGACAGACAAACAGACAGTCAGTCAAGACAGACAGACGGACAGATAGTCAGACAGACAGGCAGACAGTCAGTAAAGACAGACAGACAGTCAGTCAAGACAGACAGACAGTCAGTCAAGACAGACAGTCAGTCAAGACAGAAAGACGGACAGATAGACAGTCAAGACAGACAGACAGACAGACAGACAGACAGACAAACAGACAGACAGACAGACAGACAGTCAGTCAAGACAGACAGACAGACAGATTGTCAGTCAAGACAGAAAGACAGACAGACATTCAGTCAAGACAGACAGACAGACAGTCAGTCAAGACACACAGACAGATAGACAGTCAGTCAATACAGACAGACAGACAGACAGACAGTCAGTCAAGACAGACAGACAGACAGTCAGTCAAGGCAGACAGACAAACAGACAGTCAGTCAAGACAGACAAACAGTCAGTCAAGACAGACAGACAGACAGTCAATCAAGACAGACAGACAGTCAGTCAAGACAGACAGACAGTCAGTCAAGACAGACAGACAGTCAGTCAAGACAGACAGACGGACAGACAGACAGTCAAGACAGACAGACGGACAGACAGACAGTCATGACAGACAGACAGACATACAGAAAGTCAGACAGTCAGTCAAGACAGACAGACAGACAGTCAGTCAAGACTGACAGACAGACAGTTAGTTAGTCAAGACACAGACAGAGAGACAGTCAGTAAAGACAGACAGACAGACATTCAGTCTAGACAGACAGACAGACAGACATACCGAAAGACAGACAGTCAGTCAAGACAGATAGACAGACAGACAGTCAAGACAGACAGACAGACAGTCAGTCAGTCAGTCAAGACAGACAGACAAACAGTCAGTCAGTCAGTCAAGACAGACAGACAGACAGTCAGTCAGTCAGTCAAGACAGACAGACAGCCAGTCAGTCAAGACACACAGACAGATAGACAGACAGTCAAGACAGACAGACAGACAGACAGATAGACAGACAGACATTCAGTCAAGAAAGAGAGACCGACAGTCCGTCAAGACAGATAGACAGACAGTCAAGACAGACAGACAGACAGACAGTCAGTCAAGACAGAAAGACAGACAGTCAAGACAGACAGACAGACAGTCAGTCAAGACAGACAGACAGACAGATAGTCAGACAGACAGACAGACAGTCAGTCAAGACATTCAGTCAAGACAGACAGACAGTCATTCAAGACAGACAGACAGTCAGTCAAGACAGACAGACAGTCAGTCAAGACAGACAGACGAAAGACGGACAGTCAAGACAGACAGACGGACAGACAGACAGTCAAGACAGACAGACAGACAGACAGACAGTCAGTCAAGACACAGACAGAGAGACATTCAGTCAAGACACACAGACAGACAGACATTCAGTTAAGACAGACAGACAGACAGTCAGTCAAGACAGACAGACAGACAGTCAGACAAGACAGAGAGACAGACAGTAAGTCAAGACAAACAGACAGACAGTCAGTCAAGACAGACAGACAGACAGAAAGACACCCAGACAGATATTCAGTCAAGACAGAAAGACAGAAAGTCAGTCAAGACACACAGACAGATAGACAGTCAGTCAAGACAGACAGACAGTCAGTCAAGACAGACATACAGACAAGACAGACAGATAGACAGACAGTCAGTCAAGACAGACAGACAGACAGTCAATCAAGACACACAGACAGACAGATTGTCAGTCAAGACAGACAGACAGTCAGTCAAGACAGACAGACAGACAGTCAGTCAAGACTGACAGACATTCAGTCAAGAAAGACAGACAAACAGACAGTCAGTTAAGACAGACAAACAGTCAGTCAAGACAGACAGACAGACAGTCAGTCAAGACTGACAGACAGTCAGTCAAGACAGACAGACAGTCAGTCAAGACAGACAGACGGACAGACAGACAGTCAAGACAGACAGACGGACAGACAGACAGTCAAGACAGACAGACAGACAGTCAGTCAAGACTGACAGACAGACAGTCAGTCAGTCAAGACACAGACAGAGAGACAGTCAGTCAAGACAGACAGACAGACAGACAGACAGAGATTCAGTCTAGACAGACAGACAGATAGACAGTCAAGACAGACAGACAGACAGTCAGTCAGTCAAGACAGACAGACATACAGAAAGACAGACAGTCAGTCAAGACAGACAGACAGACAGTCAGTCAAGACTGACAGACAGACAGTCAGTCAGTCAAGACACAGACAGAGAGACAGTCAGTCAAGACAGACAGACAGACAGACATTCAGTCTAGACAGACAGACAGACAGACAGTCAAGACAGACAGACAGACAGTCAGTCAGTCAAGACAGACAGACATACAGACATTCAGTCTAGACAGACAGACAGACAGTCACTCACGACTGACAGACAGACAGATAGTCAGACAGACAGACAGACAGTCAGTCAAGACAGACAGACAGTCAGTCAAGACAGACAGACAGTCAGTCAAGACAGACAGACAGTCAGTCAAGACAGACAGACAGTCAGTCAAGACAGACAGACAGTCAGTCAAGACAGACAGACGGACAGACAGACAGTCAAGACAGACAGACAGACAGACAGAAAGACTGACAGTCAATCAAGACAGACAGACAGACAGTCAGTCAAGACACAGACAGACAGAAAGACAGAAAGACATTCAGTCAAGACAGACAGACAGACAGACATTCAAGACAGACAGACAGACAGTCAGTCAAGAAAGAGAGACAGACAGTCAGTCCAAACAAACACACAGACAGTCAGTCAAGACAGACAGACAGACAGATAGTCAGTCAAGACAGACAGAAAGACAACCAGAAAGACATTCAGTCAAGACAGAAAGACAGATAGTCAGTCAAGACACACAGACAGATAGACAGTCTGTCTGTCTGTCTGTCTGTCTTGACTGTCTGTCTGTCTGTCTGTCTGTCTGTCTTGACTGTCTGTCTGTCCGTCTGTCTGTCTTGACTGACTGTCTGTCTGTCTTGACTGACTGTCTGTCTGTCTTGACTGACTGTCTGTCTGTCTTGACTGACTGTCTGTCTGTCTTGACTGACTGTCTGTCTGTCTGTCTGACTATCTGTCTGTCTGTCAGTCTTGACTGACTGTCTGTCTTGACTGACTGTCTGTCTGTCTGTCTTGACTGACTGTCTGTCTGTCTGTCTTGACTGACTTTCAATCTGTCTGTTTGTCTTGACTGACTGTCTGTCTGTTTGTCTTGACTGACTGTCTGTCAGTGTGTCTTGACTGACTGTCTGTCTGTCTGTCTGTTTGTTTGTCTTTCTTGACTGACTGTCTATCTGTCTGTCTTGACTGACTGTCTGTCTGTCTGTCTTGAATGACTGTCTATCTGTCCGTTTGTCTTGACTGACTGTCTGTCTGTCTGTCTTGACTGACTGTCTGTCTGTCTGTCTTGACTGATTTTCTGTCTGTCTTGACTGACTGTCTGTCTGTCTTGACTGACTGTTTGTCTGTCTTGACTACTATATGTCTGTCTTGACTGACTGTCTGTCTGTCTTGACTGACTGTCTATCTGTCTGTGTGTCTTGACTGACTATCTGTCTTTCTGTCTTGACTGAATGTCTTTCTGGTTGTCTTTCTGTCTGTCTTGACTGACTATCTGTCTGTCTGTCTGTCTTGACTGACTGTCTGTGTGTTTGTCTGGACTGACTGTCTGTCTCTCTTTCTTGACTGACTGTCTGTCTGTCTGTCTTGAATGTCTGTCTGTCTGTCTGTCTTGACTGAATGTCTGTCTGTCTTTCTGTCTGTCTGTGTCTTGACTGACTGCCTGTCTGTCTGTCTTGATTGACTGTCAGTCTTTCTGTCTGTCTGTCTGTCTGTCTTGACTGTCTGTCTGTCCGTCTGTCTGTCTTGACTGACTGTCTGTCTGTCTTGACTGACTGTCTGTCTGTCTTGACTAACTGTCTGTCTGTCTTGACTGACTGTCTGTCGGTCTTGACTGACTGTCTGTCTGTCTGTCTGACTATCTGTCTGTCTGTCAGTCTTGACTGACTGTCTGTCTGTCTGTCTAGACTGAATGTCTGTATGTCTGTCTGTCTTGACTGACTGACTGTCTGTCTGTCTGTCTTGACTGTCTGTCTGTCTGTCTGTCTAGACTGAATGTCTGTCTGTCTGTCTGTCTGTCTGTCTTGACTGACTGTCTCTCTGTCTGTGTCTTGACTGACTGACTGTCTGTCTGTCAGTCTTGACTGACTGTCTGTCTGTCTGTCTTGACTGACTGTCTGTCTTTCTGTATGTCTGTCTGTCTTGACTGACTGACTGTCTGTCTGTCTGTCTTGACTGTCTGTCTGTCTGTCTGTCTAGACTGAATGTCTGTCTGTCTGTCTGTCTGTCTGTCTAGACTGACTGTCTCTCTGTCTGTGTCTTGACTGACTGACTGTCTGTCTGTCAGTCTTGACTGACTGTCTGTCTGTCTGTCTTGACTGTCTGTCTGTCCGTCTGTCTGTCTTGACTGTCTGTCTGTCCGTCTGTCTGTCTTGACTGACTGTCTGTCTGTCAGTCTTGACTGACTGTCTGTCTGTCTGTCTTGACTGACTGTTTGTCTGTCTTAACTGACTGTCTGTTTGTCTGTCTTTCTTGACTGAATGTCTGTCAGTCTTGACTGACTGTCTGTCTGTCTGTCTTGACTGACTGTCTGTCTGTCTTGACTGACAATCTGTCTGTCTGTGTGTCTTGATTGACTGTCTGTCTGTCTGTCTTGACTGACTGTCTGTCTATCTGTCTGTCTTGTCTGTATGTCTGTCTTGACTGACTGTCTGTCTGTCTTGACTGACTGTCTATCTGTCTGTGTGTCTTGACTGACTTTCTGTCTTTCTGTCTTGACTGAATATCTGTCTGGGTGTCTTTCTGTCTGTCTGTTTGTCTTGACTGACTGTCTGTCTGTTTGTCTTGACTGACTGTCTGTCTCTCTGTCTTGTCTGACTGTCTGTCTGTCTGTCTTGACTGAATGTCTGTCTGTCTGTCTTGACTGAATGTCTGTCTGTCTGTGTGTCTTGACTGAATGTCTCTCTGTCTGTGTCTTGACTGACTGTCTGTCTGTCTGTCTTCACTGACTGTCTGTCTTTCTGTCTGTCTGTCTTGACTGTCTGTCTGTCCGTCTGTCTGTCTTGACTGTCCGTCTTTCGTCTGTCTGTCTTGACTGACTGTCTGTCTGTCTTGACTGACTGTCTGTCTGTCTTGAATGACTGTCTGTCTGTCTTGACTGAATGTCTTGACTGACTGTCTGTCTGTCTGTCTGACTATCTGTCTGTCTGTCTGTCTTGACTGACTGTCTGTCTGTCTGTCTTGACTGTCTGTCTTTCTGTCTTGACTGACTGTCTGTCTGTCTGTCTGTCTTGACTGTCTGTCTATCTGTCTTGACGGACTGTCGGTCTCTCTTTCTTGACTGAATGTCTGTCTGTCTATCTGTCTGTCTGTCTGTCTGTCTTGACTGTCTGTCTATCTGTCCGTGTGTCTTGACTGACTGGCTGTCTGTCTGTCTTGACTGACTGACTGACTGTCTGTCTGTCTGTCTTGACTGACTGACTGACTGTCTGTCTGTCTGTCTTGACTGTCTGTCTGTCTATCTGTCTTGACTGACTGTCTGTCTTTCGGTATGTCTGTCTGTCTGTCTGTCTAGACTGAATGTCTGTCTGTCTGTCTTTACTGACTGTCTCTCTGTCTGTGTCTTGACTAACTAACTGTCTGTCTGTCAGTCTTGACTGACTGTCTGTCTGTCTGTCTTGACTGACTGTCTGACTTTCTGTAAGTCTGTCTGTCTGTCATGACTGTCTGTCTGTCCGTCTTTCTGTCTTGACTGTCTGTCTGTCCGTCTGTCTGTCTTGACTGACTGTCTGTCTGTCTTGACTGACTGTCTGTCTGTCTTGACTGACTGTCTGTCTGTCTTGACTGACTGTCTGTCTGTCTGTCTTGACTGACTGTTTGTCTGTCTTGACTGACTGTCTGTTTGTCTGTCTGCCTTGACTGACTGTCTGTCTGTCTGTCTTGACTGACTGTCTGTCTGTCTGTCTGTCTGTATTGACTGACTGTCTATCTGTCTGTGTGTCTTGACTGACTGTCTGTCTGTCTGTCTTGACTGAATGTCTGTCTGTCTTTCTGTCTTGACTGACAATCTGTCTGTCTGTCTGTCTTGACTAACTGTCTGTCTGTTTTTCTTGACTGACTGTCTGTCTATCTGTCTTGACTGAATGTCTGTCTGTCTGTCTGTCTTGACTGACTGTCTATCTGTCTGTGTGTCTTGACTGACTGTCTGTCTGTCTGTCTGTCTTGACTGACTGTCTGTCTGTCTGTCTTTCTGTCTGTCTGTCTGTCTGGCTGTCTGTCTTGACTGTCTGTCTGTCCGTCTTTCTGTCTTGACTGACTGTCTGTCTGTCTTGACTGACTGTCTGTCTGTCTTGACTGACTGTCTGTCTGTCTTGACTGACTGTTTGTCTGTCTTGACTGACTGTATGTCTTTCTTGACTGACTGCATGTCTGTCTTGACTGCCTGTGTGTCTGTCTTGACTGTCTGTCTGTCTGGGTGTCTGTCTGTCTGTCTTGACTGAATGTCTGTCTGGGTGTCTGTCTGTCTGTCTTGACTGACTATCTGTCTGTCTGTCTGTCTTGACTGACTTTCTGTCTGTGTGTCTTGACTGACTGTCTGTCTGTCTGTCTTGACTGAATGTCTGTCTGTCTGTCTGTCTTGACTGACTGTCTCTCTGTCTGTGTATTGACTGACTGTCTGTCTGTCTTGACTGACTGTCTGTCTGTCTGTCTGTCTTGACTGACTGTCTGTCTGTCTGTCTGTTTGTCTGTCTGTCTGTCTGTCTGTCTGTCTGTCTTGACTGTCTATCTGTCCGTCTTTCTGTCTTGACTGACTGTCTGTCTGTCTTGACTGAGTGTCTGTCTGTCTTGACTGACTGTCTGTCTGTCTTGACTGACTGTCTGTTTGTCTTGACTGACTGTTTGTCTGTCTTGACTGACTGTTTGTCTGTGTTGACTGACTGCATGTCTGTCTTGACTGCCTGTATTGACTGAATGTGTGTCTGGTTGTCTTTCTGTCTGTCTTGACTGACTGTCTGTCTGTCTGTCTGTCTTGACTGAATGTCTGTCTGGGTGTCTGTCTGTCTGTCTTGACTGACTATCTGTCTGTCTGTCTGTCTTGACTGACTTTCTGTCTGTCTGTCTTGACTGACTGTCTGTCTGTCTGTCTTGACTGAATGTCTGTCTGTCTTGACTGAATGTCTGTCTGTCTGTCTGTCTGTCTGTCTTGACTGACTGTCTCTCTGTCTGTGTCTTGACTGAATGTCTGTCTGTCTGTCTTGACTGACTGTCTGTCTGTCTGTCTGTCTTGACTGACTGTCTGTCTGTCTGTCTTGACTGACTGTCTGTCTGTCTGTCTTGACTGACTCTCTGTTTTTCTGTATGTCTGTCTGTCGGTCTTGACTGTCTGTCTGTCCGTCTGTCTGTCTTGACCGACTGTCTGTCTGTCTTGACTGACTGTCTGTCTGTCTTGACTGACTGTCTGTCTGTCTTTACTGACTGTCTGCCTGTCTGTCTGACTATCTGTCCGTCTGTCTGTCTTGACTAACTGTCTGTTTGTCTGTCTGTCTGTTTGTTTGTCTTTCTTGACTGACTGTCTATCTGTCTGTCTTGACTGACTGTCTGTCTGTCTGTCTTGACTGACTGTCTATCTGTCTGTTTGTCTTGACTGACTGTCTGTCTGTCTGTCATGACTGACTGTCTGTCAGTTTGTCTTGACTGACTGTCTGTCTGTCTGTCTCGACTGACTGTCTGTCTGTCTGTCTTGACTGACTATTTGCCTGTCTGTCTGTCTTGACTGACTGTCTATCTGTCTGTGTGTCTTGACTGACTGTCTGTCTGTCTGTCTTGACTGACTGTCTGTCTTTCTGTCTGTCTGTCTGTCTGTCTTGACTGTCTGCCTGTCCGTCTGTCTGTCTTGACTGATTGTCTGTCTGTCTTGACTGACTGTCTGTCTGTCTTGACTGACTGTTTGTATGTCTTGACTACTGTATGTCTGTCTTGACTGACTGTGTGTCTGTCTTGACTGACTGTCGATCTGTCTGTCTGTCTTGAGTGACTGTCTGTCTGTTTGTCTTGACTGACTGTCTGTGTCTCTGTCTTGACTGACTGTCTGTCTGTCTGTCTTGAGTGACTGTCTGTCTGTCTGTCTTGACTGAATGTCTGTCGGTCTTTCTGTCTGTCTGTCTTGACTGACTGTCTCTCTGTCTGTGACTTGACTGACTGTCTGTCTGTCTGTCTTGATTGACTGTCAGTCTTTCTGTCTGTCTGTCTGTCTGTCTGTCTTGACTGTCTGTCTGTCTGTCTGTCTGTCTGTCTGTCTTGACTGTCTGTCTGTCCGTCTGTCTGTCTTGACTGTCTGTCTGTCCGTCTGTCTGTCTTGACTGACTGTCTGTCTGTCTTGACTGACTGTCTGTCTGTCAGTCTGACTATCTGTCTGTCTGTCAGTCTTGACTGACTGTCTGTTTTACTGTCTGACTTGTCTTGACTGTCGGTCTGTCCGTCTGTCTGTCTTGACTGACTGTCTGTCTGTCTTGACTGACTGTCTGTCTGTCTTGACTGACTGTCTGTCTGTCTGTCTGACTATCTGTCTGTCTGTCAGTCTTGACTGACTGTCTGTCTGTCTGTCTAGACTGAATGTCTGTATGTCTGTCTGTCTTGACTGACTGACTATCTGTCTGTCTGTCTTGACTGTCTGTCTGTCTGTCTGTCTAGACTGAATGTCTGTCTGTCTGTCTGTCTGTCTGTCTTGACTGACTGTCTCTCTGTCTGCGTCTTGACTGACTGACTGTCTGTCTGTCAGTCTTGACTGACTGTCTGTCTGTCTGTCTTGACTGACTGTCTGTCTTTCTGTATGTCTGTCTGTCTTGACTGACTGACTGTCTGTCTTGACTGACTGACTGTCTGTCTGTCTGTCTTGACTGTCTGTCTGTCTGTCTGTCTAGACTGAATGTCTGTCTGTCTGTCTGTCTGTCTGTCTTGACTGACTGTCTCTCTGTCTGTGTCTTGACTGACTGACTGTCTGTTTGTCAGTCTTGACTGACTGTCTGTCTGTCTGTCTGTCTTGACTGTCTGTCTGTCCGTCTGTCTGTCTTGACTGTCTGTCTGTCCGTCTGTCTGTCTTGACTGACTGTCTGTCTGTCTTGACTGACTGTCTGTCAGTCTTGACTGACTGTCTGTCTGTCTGTCTTGACTGACTGTTTGTCTGTCTTAACTGACTGTCTGTTTGTCTGTCTTTCTTGACTGAATGTCTGTCAGTCTTGACTGACTGTCTGTCTGTCTGTCTTGACTGACTGTCTGTCTGTCTTGACTGACAATCTGTCTGTCTGTGTGTCTTGATTGACTGTCTGTCTGTCTGTCTTGACTGACTGTCTGTCTATCTGTCTGTCTTGTCTGTTTGTCTGTCTTGACTGACTGTCTGTCTGTCTTGACTGACTGTCTGTCTGTCTTGACTGACTGTCTATCTGTCTGTGTGTCTTGACTGACTTTCTGTCTTTCTGTCTTGACTGAATATCTGTCTGGGTGTCTTTCTGTCTGTCTGTCTGTCTTGACTGACTGTCTGTCTGTTTGTCTTGACTGACTGTCTGTCTCTCTGTCTTGTCTGACTGTCTGTCTGTCTGTCTTGACTGACTGTCTGTCTGTCTGTCTTGACTGAATGTCTGTCTGTCTGTGTGTCTTGACTGAATGTCTCTCTGTCTTTTGTCTTGACTGACTGTCTGTCTGTCTGTCTTGACTGACTGTCTGTCTTTCTGTCTGTCTGTCTTGACTGTCTGTCTGTCCGTCTGTCTGTCTTGACTGTCCGTCTTTCGTCTGTCTGTCTTGACTGACTGTCTGTCTGTCTTGACTGACTGTCTGTC
The DNA here is from genome assembly GCA_030848855.1 of Branchinecta sandiegonensis. Taxonomy (NCBI): domain Eukaryota; kingdom Metazoa; phylum Arthropoda; class Branchiopoda; order Anostraca; family Branchinectidae; genus Branchinecta; species Branchinecta sandiegonensis. The sequence goes on along the minus strand of JAUPMV010000004.1, from coordinate 177,431 downwards.
TGTCTTGAATGACTGTCTGTCTGTCTTGACTGAATGTCTTGACTGACTGTCTGTCTGTCTGTCTGACTATCTGTCTGTCTGTCTGTCTTGACTGACTGTCTGTCTGTCTGTCTTGACTGTCTGTCTTTCTGTCTTGACTGACTGTCTGTCTGTCTGTCTGTCTTGACTGTCTGTCTATCTGTCTTGACGGACTGTCGGTCTCTCTTTCTTGACTGAATGTCTGTCTGTCTATCTGTCTGTCTGTCTGTCTGTCTATCTGTCTGTGTGTCTTGACTGACTGTCTGTCTGTCTGTCTTGACTGACTGTCTATCTGTCTGTTTGTCTTGACTGACTGTCTGTCTGTCTGTCATGACTGACTGTCTGTCAGTGTGTCTTGACTGACTGTCTGTCTGTCTGTCTCGACTGACTGTCTGTCTGTCTGTCTTGACTGACTATTTGCCTGTCTGTCTGTCTTGACTGACTGTCTATCTGTCTGTGTGTCTTGACTGACTGTCTGTCTGTCTGTCTTGACTGACTGTCTGTCTTTCTGTCTGTCTGTCTGTCTGTCTTGACTGTCTGCCTGTCCGTCTGTCTGTCTTGACTGATTGTCTGTCTGTCTTGACTGACTGTCTGTCTGTCTTGACTGACTGTTTGTATGTCTTGACTACTGTATGTCTGTCTTGACTGACTGTCTGTCTGTCTTGACTGACTGTCGATCTGTCTCTGTGTCTTGACTGACTGTCTGTCTGTTTGTCTTGACTGACTGTCTGTCTCTCTGTCTTGACTGACTGTCTGTCTGTCTGTCTTGAGTGACTGTCTGTCTGTCTGTCTTGACTGAATGTCTGTCTGTCTTTCTGTCTGTCTGTCTTGACTGACTGTCTCTCTGTCTGTGTCTTGACTGACTGTCTTTCTGTCTGTCTTGATTGACTGTCAGTCCTTCTGTCTGTCTGTCTGTCTGTCTGTCTGGACTGTCTGTCTGTCTGTCTGTCTGTCTGTCTTGACTGTCTGTCTGTCCGTCTGTCTGTCTTGACTGACTGTCTGTCTGTCTTGACTGACTGTCTGTCTGTCTTGACTGACTGTCTGTCTGTCTTGACTGACTGTCTGTCTGTCTGTCTGACTATCTGTCCTGTCTGTCAGTCTTGACTGACTGTCTGTTTGACTGTCTGTCTTGACTGACTGTCTGTCTGTCTGTCTTGACTGACTGTCTGTCTGTCTGTCTTGACTGACTTTCAATCTGTCTGTTTGTCTTGACTGACTGTCTGTCTGTTTGTCTTGACTGACTGTCTGTCAGTGTGTCTTGACTGACTGTCTGTCTGTCTGTCTGTTTGTTTGTCTTTCTTGACTGACTGTCTATCTGTCTGTCTTGACTGACTGTCTGTCTGTCTGTCTTGAATGACTGTCTATCTGTCCATTTGTCTTGACTGACTGTCTGTCTGTCTGTCTTGACTGATTTTCTGTCTGTCTTGACTGACTGTCTGTCTGTCTTGACTGACTGTTTTTCTGTCTTGACTACTATATGTCTGTCTTGACTGACTGTCTGTCTGTCTTGACTGACTGTCTATCTGTCTGTGTGTCTTGACTGACTATCTGTCTTTCTGTCTTGACTGAATGTCTTTCTGGTTGTCTTTCTGTCTGTCTTGACTGACTATCTGTCTGTCTGTCTGTCTGTCTTGACTGTCTGTCTGTCCGTCTGTCTGTCTTGACTGACTGTCTGTCTGTCTTGACTGACTGTCTGTCTGTCTTGACTGACTGTCTGTCTGTCTTGACTGACTGTCTGTCTGTCTTGACTGACTGTCTGTCTGTCTGTCTGACTATCTGTCTGTCTGTCAGTCTTGACTGACTGTCTGTCTGTCTGTCTGTCTTGACTGACTGTCTGTCTGTCTTGACTGACTGTCTGTCTGTCTTGACTGACTGTCTGTCTGTCTTGACTGACTGTCTGTCTGTCTTGACTGACTGTCTGTCTGTCTTGACTGACTGTCTGTCTGTCTGTCTGACTATCTGTCTGTCTGTCAGTCTTGACTGACTGTCTGTCTGTCTGTCTAGACTGAATGTCTGTATGTCTGTCTGTCTTGACTGACTGACTGTCTGTCTGTCTGTCTTGACTGTCTGTCTGTCTGTCTGTCTAGACTGAATGTCTGTCTGTCTGTCTGTCTGTCTGTCTTGACTGACTGTCTCTCTGTCGGTGTCTTGACTGACTGACTGTCTGTCTGTCAGTCTTGACTGACTGTCTGTCTGTCTGTCTTGACTGACTGTCTGTCTTTCTGTATGTCTGTCTGTCTTGACTGACTGACTGTCTGTCTGTCTGTCTTGACTGTCTGTCTGTCCGTCTGTCTGTCTTGACTGACTGTCTGTCTGTCTTGACTGACTGTCTGTCTGTCTTGACTGACTGTCTGTCTGTCTTGACTGACTGTCTGTCTGTCTTGACTGACTGTCTGTCTGTCTGTCTGACTATCTGTCTGTCTGTCAGTCTTGACTGACTGTCTGTCTGTCTGTCTAGACTGAATGTCTGTATGTCTGTCTGTCTTGACTGACTGACTGTCTGTCTGGCTGTCTTGACTGTCTGTCTGTCTGTCTGTCTAGACTGAATGTCTGTCTGTCTGTCTGTCTGTCTGTCTTGACTGACTGTCTCTCTGTCTGTGTCTTGACTGAATGACTGTCTGTCTGTCAGTCTTGACTGACTGTCTGTCTGTCTGTCTTGACTGACTGTCTGTCTTTCTGTATGTCTGTCTGTCTTGACTGACTGACTGTCTGTCTGTCTGTCTTGACTGTCTGTCTGTCTGTCAGTCTAGACTGAATGTCTGTCTGTCTGTCTGTCTGTCTGTCTTGACTGACTGTCTCTCTGTCTGTGTCTTGACTGACTGACTGTCTGTCTGTCAGTCTTGACTGACTGTCTGTCTTGACTGTCTGTCTGTCCGTCTGTCTGTCTTGACTGTCTGTCTGTCCGTCTGTCTGTCTTGACTGACTGTCTGTCTGTCTTGACTGACTGTCTGTCTGTCTGTCTTGACTGACTGTTTGTCTGTCTTAACTGACTGTCTGTTTGTCTGTCTTTCTTGACTGAATGTCTGTCAGTCTTGACTGACTGTCTGTCTGTCTGTCTTGACTGACTGTCTGTCTGTCTTGACTGACTGTCTGTCTGTCTTGACTGACAATCTGTCTGTCTGTGTGTCTTGATTGACTGTCTGTCTGTCTGTCTTGACTGACTGTCTGTCTATCTGTCTGTCTTGTCTGTATGTCTGTCTTGACTGACTATCTGTCTGTCTTGACTGACTGTCTATCTGTCTGTGTGTCTTGACTGACTTTCTGTCTTTCTGTCTTGACTGAATATCTGTCTGGGTGTCTTTCTGTCTGTCTGTCTGTCTTGACTGACTGTCTGTCTGTTTGTCTTGACTGACTGTCTGTCTCTCTGTCTTGTCTGACTGTCTGTCTGTCTGTCTTGACTGACTGTTTGTCTGTCTGTCTTGACTGAATGTCTGTCTGTCTGTGTGTCTTGACTGAATGTCTCTCTGTCTGTGTCTTGACTGACTGTCTGTCTGTCTGTCTTGACTGACTGTCTGTCTTTCTGTCTGTCTGTCTTGACTGTCTGTCTGTCCGTCTGTCTGTCTTGACTGTCCGTCTTTCGTCTGTCTGTCTTGACTGACTGTCTGTCTGTCTTGACTGACTGTCTGTCTGTCTTGAATGACTGTCTGTCTGTCTTGACTGAATGTCTTGACTGACTGTCTGTCTGTCTGTCTGACTATCTGTCTGTCTGTCTGTCTTGACTGACTGTCTGTCTGTCTGTCTTGACTGTCTGTCTTTCTGTCTTGACTGACTGTCTGTCTGTCTGTCTGTCTTGACTGTCTGTCTATCTGTCTTGACGGACTGTCGGTCTCTCTTTCTTGACTGAATCAAGTTCAATGTTCAAGTTCAATGGGTTTATTAACAAATACAAAATAAATCATACATAACAAAAACACTCAGTCCATTTCTGGACGCCGAGTACCACAATCTTTACATTTTAGACATAAAACGCAGAGTGGTCACTGTTCCTACTCTCAGACACAACCTTGCCTCTCGAAACACAAAAAAAATAACCAATTACCTTCCTGCACCTTACCCCAGGGGAAGCCACCATCTGTCTGTCTATCTGTCTGTCTGTCTGTCTGTCTTGACTGTCTGTCTATCTGTCTGTGTGTCTTGACTGACTGCCTGTCTGTCTGTCTTGACTGACTGACTGACTGTCTGTCTGTCTGTCTTGACTGACTGACTGACTGTCTGTCTGTCTGTCTTGACTGTCTGTCTGTCTATCTGTCTTGACTGACTGTCTGTCTTTCGGTATGTCTGTCTGTCTGTCTTGACTGTCTGTCTGTCTGTCTAGACTGAATGTCTGTCTGTCTGTCTTTACTGACTGTCTCTCTGTCTGTGTCTTGACTAACTAACTGTCTGTCTGTCAGTCTTGACTGACTGTCTGTCTGTCTGTCTTGACTGACTGTCTGACTTTCTGTATGTCTGTCTGTCTGTCATGACTGTCTGTCTGTCCGTCTGTCTGTCTTGACTGTCTTTCTGTCCGTCTGTCTGTCTTGACTGACTGTCTGTCTGTCTTGACTGACTGTCTGTCTGTCTTGACTGACGGTCTGTCTGTCTTGACTGACTGTCTGTCTGTCTGTCTTGACTGACTGTTTGTCTGTCTTGACTGACTGTCTGTTTGTCTGTCTGCCTTGACTGACTGTCTGTCTGTCTGTCTTGACTGACTGTCTGTCTGTCTGTCTGTCTGTATTGACTGACTGTCTATCTGTCTGTGTGTCTTGACTGACTGTCTGTCTGTCTGTCTTGACTGAATGTCTGTCTGTCTTTCTGTCTTGACTGACAATCTGTCTGTCTGTCTGTCTTGACTAACTGTCTGTCTGTTTTTCTTGACTGACTGTCTGTCTATCTGTCTTGACTGAATGTCTGTCTGTCTGTCTGTCTTGACTGACTGTCTATCTGTCTGTGTGTCTTGACTGACTGTCTGTCTGTCTGTCTGTCTTGACTGACTGTCTGTCTGTCTGTCTTTCTGTCTGTCTGTCTGTCTGGCTGTCTGTCTGTCCGTCTGTCTGCCTTGACTGTCCGTCTTTCGTTTGTCTGTCTTGACTGACTGTCTGTCTGTCTTGACTGACTGTCTGTCTGTCTTGACTGACTGTCTGTCTGTCTTGAATGACTGTCTGTCTGTCTTGACTGAATGTCTTGACTGACTGTCTGTCTGTCTGTCTGACTATCTGTCTGTCTGTCTGTCTTGACTGACTGTCTGTCTGTCTGTCTTGACTGTCTGTCTTTCTGTCTTGACTGACTGTCTGTCTGTCTGTCTGTCTTGACTGTCTGTCTATCTGTCTTGACGGACTGTCGGTCTCTCTTTCTTGACTGAATGTCTGTCTGTCTATCTGTCTGTCTGTCTGTCTGTCTTGACTGTCTGTCTATCTGTCTGTGTGTCTTGACTGACTGTCTGTCTGTCTGTCTTGACTGACTGACTGACTGTCTGTCTGTCTGTCTTGACTGACTGACTGACTGTCTGTCTGTCTGTCTTGACTGTCTGTCTGTCTATCTGTCTTGACTGACTGTCTGTCTTTCGGTATGTCTGTCTGTCTGTCTTGACTGTCTGTCTGTCTGTCTAGACTGAATGTCTGTCTGTCTGTCTTTACTGACTGTCTCTCTGTCTGTGTCTTGACTAACTAACTGTCTGTCTGTCAGTCTTGACTGACTGTCTGTCTGTCTGTCTTGACTGACTGTCTGACTTTCTGTATGTCTGTCTGTCTGTCATGACTGTCTGTCTGTCCGTCTGTCTGTCTTGACTGTCTGTCTGTCCGTCTGTCTGTCTTGACTGACTGTCTGTCTGTCTTGACTGATTGACTGTCTGTCTTGACTGACTGTCTGTCTGTCTTGACTGACTGTCTGTCTGTCTGTCTTGACTGACTGTTTGTCTGTCTTGACTGACTGTCTGTTTGTCTGTCTGCCTTGACTGACAGTCTGTCTGTCTGTCTTGACTGACTGTCTGTCTGTCTGTCTGTCTGTATTGACTGACTGTCTATCTGTCTGTGTGTCTTGACTGACTGTCTGTCTGTCTGTCTTGACTGAATGTCTGTCTGTCTTTCTGTCTTGACTGACAATCTGTCTGTCTGTCTGTCTTGACTAACTGTCTGTCTGTTTTTCTTGACTGACTGTCTGTCTATCTGTCTTGACTGAATGTCTGTCTGTCTGTCTGTCTTGACTGACTGTCTATCTGTCTGTGTGTCTTGACTGACTGTCTGTCTGTCTGTCTGTCTTGACTGACTGTCTGTCTGTCTGTCTTTCTGTCTGTCTGGCTGTCTGTCTTGACTGTCTGTCTGTCCGTCTTTCTGTCTTGACTGACTGTCTGTCTGTCTTGACTGACTGTCTGTCTGTCTTGACTGACTGTCTGTCTGTCTTGACTGACTGTTTGTCTGTCTTGACTGACTGTATGTCTTTCTTGACTGACTGCATGTCTGTCTTGACTGCCTGTGTGTCTGTCTTGACTGTCTGTCTGTCTGGGTGTCTGTCTGTCTGTCTTGACTGAATGTCTGTCTGGGTGTCTGTCTGTCTGTCTTGACTGACTATCTGTCTGTCTGTCTGTCTTGACTGACTTTCTGTCTGTGTGTCTTGACTGACTGTCTGTCTGTCTGTCTTGACTGAATGTCTGTCTGTCTGTCTGTCTTGACTGACTGTCTCTCTGTCTGTGTCTTGACTGACTGTCTGTCTGTCTGTCTTGACTGAACTTCTGTCTGTCTGTCTTGACTGACTGTCTGTCTGTCTGTCTTGACTGACTGTCTGTCTGTCTGTCTTGACTGACTCTCTGTCTTTCTGTATGTCTGTGTGTCGGTCTTGACTGTCTGTCTGTCTTGACCGACTGTCTGTCTGTCTTGAATGACTGTCTGTCTGTCTTGACTGACTGTCTGTCTGTCTTGACTGACTGTCTGTCTGTCTTGACTGACTGTCTGTCTGTCTGTCTTGACTGACTGTCTGTCTGTCTTGACTGACTGTCTGTCTGTCTGTATGTCTGTCTGTCGGTCTTGACTTCCTGTCTGTCCGTCTGTCTGTCTTGACCGACTGTCTGTCTGTCTTGAATGACTGTCTGTCTGTCTTGACTGACTGTTTGTCGGTCTTGACTGACTGTATGTCTTTCTTGACTGACTGTATGTCTGTCTTGACTGCCTGTGTGTCTGTCTTGACTGTCTGTCTGTCTGGGTGTCTGTCTGTCTGTCTTGACTGAATGTCTGTCTGGGTGTCTGTCTGTCTGTCTTGACTGACTATCTGTCTGTCTGTCTGTCTTGAATGACTGTCTGTCTGTCTTGACTGACTGTCTGTTTGTCTTGACTGACTGTCTGTCTGTCTGTCTTGACTGACTGTCTGTCAGTGTGTCTTGACTGACTGTCTGTCTGTCTGTCTTGACTTACTATTTGTCTGTCTGTCTGTCTTGACTGACTGTCTATCTGTCTGTGTGTCTTGACTGACTGTCTGTCTGTCTAGACTGAATGTCTGTCTGTCTGTCTTTACTGACTGTCTCTCTGTCTGTGTCTTGACTAACTAACTGTCTGTCTGTCAGTCTTGACTGACTGTCTGTCTGTCTGTCTTGACTGACTGTCTGACTTTCTGTATGTCTGTCTGTCTGTCATGACTGTCTGTCTGTCCGTCTGTCTGTCTTGACTGTCTTTCTGTCCGTCTGTCTGTCTTGACTGACTGTCTGTCTGTCTTGACTGACTGTCTGTCTGTCTTGACTGACGGTCTGTCTGTCTTGACTGACTGTCTGTCTGTCTGTCTTGACTGACTGTCTGTCTGTCTTGACTGACTGTCTGTCTGTCTTGACTGACTGTTTGTCTGTCTTGACTGACTGTATGTCTTTCTTGACTGACTGCATGTCTGTCTTGACTGCCTGTGTGTCTGTCTTGACTGTCTGTCTGTCTGTGTGTCTGTCTGTCTGTCTTGACTGAATGTCTGTCTGGGTGTCTGTCTGTCTGTCTTGACTGACTATCTGTCTGTCTGTCTGTCTTGACTGACTTTCTGTCTGTGTGTCTTGACTGACTGTCTGTCTGTCTGTCTTGACTGAATGTCTGTCTGTCTGTCTGTCTTGACTGACTGTCTCTCTGTCTGTGTCTTGACTGACTGTCTGTCTGTCTGTGTGTCTTGACTGACTGTCTGTCTGTCTGTCTGTCTTGACTGACTGTCTGTCTGTCTGTCTGTTTGTCTGTCTTGACTGTCTATCTGTCCGTCTTTCTGTCTTGACTGACTGTCTGTCTGTCTTGACTGAGTGTCTGTCTGTCTTGACTGACTGTCTGTCTGTCTTGACTGACTGTCTGTCTGTCTTGACTGACTGTTTGTCTGTCTTGACTGACTGTTTGTCTGTCTTGACTGACTGCATGTCTGTCTTGACTGCCTGTATTGACTGAATGTCTGTCTGGTTGTCTTTCTGTCTGTCTTGACTGACTGTCTGTCTGTCTGTCTGTCTTGACTGAATGTCTGTCTGGGTGTCTGTCTGTCTGTCTTGACTGACTATCTGTGTGTCTGTCTGTCTTGACTGACTTTCTGTCTGTCTGTCTTGACTGACTGTCTGTCTGTCTGTCTTGACTGAATGTCTGTCTGTCTTGACTGAATGTCTGTCTGTCTGTCTGTCTGTCTGTCTGTCTGTCTTGACTGACTGTCTCTCTGTCTGTGTCTTGACTGAATGTCTGTCTGTCTGTCTTGACTGACTGTCTGTCTGTCTGTCTGTCTTGACTGACTGTCTGTCTGTCTGTCTGTCTTGACTGACTGTCTGTCTGTCTGTCTTGACTGACTCTCTGTTTTTCTGTATTTCTGTCTGTCGGTCTTGACTGTCTGTCTGTCCGTCTGTCTGTCTTGACCGACTGTCTGTCTGTTTTGACTGACTGTCTGTCTGTCTTGACTGACTGTCTGTCTGTCTTTACTGACTGTCTGCCTGTCTGTCTGACTATCTGTCCGTCTGTCTGTCTTGACTGACTGTCTGTTTGTCTGTCTGTCTGTTTGTTTGTCTTTCTTGACTGACTGTCTATCTGTCTGTCTTGACTGACTGTCTGTCTGTCTGTCTTGACTGACTGTCTATCTGTCTGTTTGTCTTGACTGACTGTCTGTCTGTCTGTCATGACTGACTGTCTGTCAGTGTGTCTTGACTGACTGTCTGTCTGTCTGTCTCGACTGACTGTCTGTCTGTCTGTCTTGACTGACTATTTGCCTGTCTGTCTGTCTTGACTGACTGTCTATCTGTCTGTGTGTCTTGACTGACTGTCTGTCTGTCTGTCTTGACTGACTGTCTGTCTTTCTGTCTGTCTGTCTGTCTGTCTTGACTGTCTGCCTGTCCGTCTGTCTGTCTTGACTGATTGTCTGTCTGTCTTGACTGACTGTCTGTCTGTCTTGACTGACTGTTTGTATGTCTTGACTACTGTATGTCTGTCTTGACTGACTGTCTGTCTGTCTTGACTGACTGTCGATCTGTCTGTGTGTCTTGACTGACTGTCTGTCTGTTTGTATTGACTGACTGTCTGTCTCTCTGTCTTGACTGTCTTTCTGTCTGTCTGTCTTGACTGACTGTCTCTCTGTCTGTGTCTTGACTGACTGTCTGTTTGTCTGTCTTGATTGACTGTCAGTCTTTCTGTCTGTCTGTCTGTCTGTCTGTCTTGACTGTCTGTCTGTCTGTCTGTCTTGACTGTCTGTCTGTCCGTCTGTCTGTCTTGACTGACTGTCTGTCTGTCTTGACTGACTGTCTGTCTGTCTTGACTGACTGTCTGTCTGTCTTGACTGACTGTCTGTCTGTCTGTCTGACTATCTGTCTGTCTGTCAGTCTTGACTGACTGTCTGTTTGACTGTCTGTCTTGACTGACTGTCTGTCTGTCTGTCTTGACTGACTGTCTGTCTGTCTGTCTTGACTGACTTTCAATCTGTCTGTTTGTCTTGACTGACTGTCTGTCTGTTTGTCTTGACTGACTGTCTGTCAGTGTGTCTTGACTGACTGTCTGTCTGTCTGTCTGTTTGTTTGTCTTTCTTGACTGACTGTCTATCTGTCTGTCTTGACTGACTGTCTGTCTGTCTGTCTTGAATGACTGTCTATCTGTCCGTTTGTCTTGACTGACTGTCTGTCTGTCTGTCTTGACTGACTGTCTGTCTGTCTGTCTTGACTGATTTTCTGTCTGTCTTGACTGACTGTCTGTCTGTCTTGACTGACTGTTTGTCTGTCTTGACTACTATATGTCTGTCTTGACTGACTGTCTGTCTGTCTTGACTGACTGTCTATCTGTCTGTGTGTCTTGACTGACTATCTGTCTTTCTGTCTTGACTGAATGTCTTTCTGGTTGTCTTTCTGTCTGTCTTGACTGACTATCTGTCTGTCTGTCTGTCTTGACTGACTGTCTGTGTGTTTGTCTGGACTGACTGTCTGTCTCTCTTTCTTGACTGACTGTCTGTCGGTCTGTCTTGAATGTCTGTCTGTCTGTCTGTCTTGACTGAATGTCTGTCTGTCTTTCTGTCTGTCTGTGTCTTGACTGACTGTCTGTCTGTCTGTCTTGATTGACTGTCAGTCTTTCTGTCTGTCTGTCTGTCTGTCTTGACTGTCGGTCTGTCCGTCTGTCTGTCTTGACTGACTGTCTGTCTGTCTTGACTGACTGTCTGTCTGTCTTGACTGACTGTCTGTCTGTCTTGACTGACTGTCTGTCTGTCTTGACTGACTGTCTGTCTGTCTGTCTGACTATCTGTCTGTCTGTCAGTCTTGACTGACTGTCTGTCTGTCTGTCTAGACTGAATGTCTGTATGTCTGTCTGTCTTGACTGACTGACTGTCTGTCTGTCTGTCTTGACTGTCTGTCTGTCTTTCTGTCTAGACTGAATGTCTGTCTGTCTGTCTGTCTGTCTGTCTGTCTTGACTGACTGTCTCTCTGTCTGTGTCTTGACTGACTGACTGTCTCTCTGTCTGTGTCTTGACTGACTGACTGTCTGTCTGTTAGTCTTGACTGACTGTCTGTCTGTCTGTCTTGACTGACTGTCTTTCTTTCTGTATGTCTGTCTGTCTTGACTGACTGACTGTCTGCCTGTCTGTCTTGACTGTCTGTCTGTCTGTCTGTCTAGACTGAATGTCTGTCTGTCTGTCTGTCTGTCTGTCTTGACTGACTGTCTCTCTGTCTGTGTCTTGACTGACTGACTGTCTGTCTGTCAGTCTTGACTGACTGTCTGTCTGTCTGTCTTGACTGTCTGTCTGTCCGTCTGTCTGTCTTGACTGTCTGTCTGTCCGTCTGTCTGTCTTGACTGTCTGTCTTGACTGACTGTCTGTCAGTCTTGACTGACTGTCTCTCTGTCTGTGTCTTGACTGACTGACTGTCTCTCTGTCTGTGTCTTGACTGACTGACTGTCTGTCTGTTAGTCTTGACTGACTGTCTGTCTGTCTGTCTTGACTGACTGTCTTTCTTTCTGTATGTCTGTCTGTCTTGACTGACTGACTGTCTGCCTGTCTGTCTTGACTGTCTGTCTGTCTGTCTGTCTAGACTGAATGTCTGTCTGTCTGTCTGTCTGTCTGTCTTGACTGTCGGTCTGTCCGTCTGTCTGTCTTGACTGACTGTCTGTCTGTCTTGACTGACTGTCTGTCTTTCTTGACTGAATGTCTGTCAGTCTTGACTGACTGTCTGTCTGTCTGTCTTGACTGACTGTCTGTCTGTCTTGACTGACAATCTGTCTGTCTGTGTGTCTTGATTGACTGTCTGTCTGTCTGTCTTGACTGACTGTCTGTCTATCTGTCTGTCTTGTCTGTATGTCTGTCTTGACTGACTGTCTGTCTGTCTTGACTGACTGTCTATCTGTCTGTGTGTCTTGACTGACTTTCTGTCTTTCTGTCTTGACTGAATATCTGTCTGGGTGTCTTTCTGTCTGTCTGTCTGTCTTGACTGACTGTCTGTCTGTTTGTCTTGACTGACTGTCTGTCTCTCTGTCTTGTCTGACTGTCTGTCTGTCTGTCTTGACTGACTGTCTGTCTGTCTGTCTTGACTGAATGTCTGTCTGTCTGTGTGTCTTGACTGAATGTCTCTCTGTCTGTGTCTTGACTGACTGTCTGTCTGTCTGTCTTGACTGACTGTCTGTCTTTCTGTCTGTCTGTCTTGACTGTCTGTCTGTCCGTCTGTCTGCCTTGACTGTCCGTCTTTCGTTTGTCTGTCTTGACTGACTGTCTGTCTGTCTTGACTGACTGTCTGTCTGTCTTGAATGACTGTCTGTCTGTCTTGACTGAATGTCTTGACTGACTGTCTGTCTGTCTGTCTGACTATCTGTCTGTCTGTCTGTCTTGACTGACTGTCTGTCTGTCTGTCTTGACTGTCTGTCTTTCTGTCTTGACTGACTGTCTGTCTGTCTGTCTGTCTTGACTGTCTGTCTATCTGTCTTGACGGACTGTCGGTCTCTCTTTCTTGACTGAATGTCTGTCTGTCTATCTGTCTGTCTGTCTGTCTGTCTTGACTGTCTGTCTATCTGTCTGTGTGTCTTGACTGACTGTCTGTCTGTCTGTCTTGACTGACTGACTGACTGTCTGTCTGTCTGTCTTGACTGACTGACTGACTGTCTGTCTGTCTGTCTTGACTGTCTGTCTGTCTATCTGTCTTGACTGACTGTCTGTCTTTCGGTATGTCTGTCTGTCTGTCTTGACTGTCTGTCTGTCTGTCTAGACTGAATGTCTGTCTGTCTGTCTTTACTGACTGTCTCTCTGTCTGTGTCTTGACTAACTAACTGTCTGTCTGTCAGTCTTGACTGACTGTCTGTCTGTCTGTCTTGACTGACTGTCTGACTTTCTGTATGTCTGTCTGTCTGTCATGACTGTCTGTCTGTCCGTCTGTCTGTCTTGACTGTCTGTCTGTCCGTCTGTCTGTCTTGACTGACTGTCTGTCTGTCTTGACTGATTGACTGTCTGTCTTGACTGACTGTCTGTCTGTCTTGACTGACTGTCTGTCTGTCTGTCTTGACTGACTGTTTGTCTGTCTTGACTGACTGTCTGTTTGTCTGTCTGCCTTGACTGACAGTCTGTCTGTCTGTCTTGACTGACTGTCTGTCTGTCTGTCTGTCTGTATTGACTGACTGTCTATCTGTCTGTGTGTCTTGACTGACTGTCTGTCTGTCTGTCTTGACTGAATGTCTGTCTGTCTTTCTGTCTTGACTGACAATCTGTCTGTCTGTCTGTCTTGACTAACTGTCTGTCTGTTTTTCTTGACTGACTGTCTGTCTATCTGTCTTGACTGAATGTCTGTCTGTCTGTCTGTCTTGACTGACTGTCTATCTGTCTGTGTGTCTTGACTGACTGTCTGTCTGTCTGTCTGTCTTGACTGACTGTCTGTCTGTCTGTCTTTCTGTCTGTCTGTCTGTCTGGCTGTCTGTCTTGACTGTCTGTCTGTCCGTCTTTCTGTCTTGACTGACTGTCTGTCTGTCTTGACTGACTGTCTGTCTGTCTTGACTGACTGTCTGTCTGTCTTGACTGACTGTTTGTCTGTCTTGACTGACTGTATGTCTTTCTTGACTGACTGCATGTCTGTCTTGACTGCCTGTGTGTCTGTCTTGACTGTCTGTCTGTCTGGGTGTCTGTCTGTCTGTCTTGACTGAATGTCTGTCTGGGTGTCTGTCTGTCTGTCTTGACTGACTATCTGTCTGTCTGTCTGTCTTGACTGACTTTCTGTCTGTGTGTCTTGACTGACTGTCTGTCTGTCTGTCTTGACTGAATGTCTGTCTGTCTGTCTGTCTTGACTGACTGTCTCTCTGTCTGTGTCTTGACTGACTGTCTGTCTGTCTGTCTTGACTGAACTTCTGTCTGTCTGTCTTGACTGACTGTCTGTCTGTCTGTCTTGACTGACTGTCTGTCTGTCTGTCTTGACTGACTCTCTGTCTTTCTGTATGTCTGTGTGTCGGTCTTGACTGTCTGTCTGTCTTGACCGACTGTCTGTCTGTCTTGAATGACTGTCTGTCTGTCTTGACTGACTGTCTGTCTGTCTTGACTGACTGTCTGTCTGTCTTGACTGACTGTCTGTCTGTCTGTCTTGACTGACTGTCTGTCTGTCTTGACTGACTGTCTGTCTGTCTGTATGTCTGTCTGTCGGTCTTGACTTCCTGTCTGTCCGTCTGTCTGTCTTGACCGACTGTCTGTCTGTCTTGAATGACTGTCTGTCTGTCTTGACTGACTGTTTGTCGGTCTTGACTGACTGTATGTCTTTCTTGACTGACTGTATGTCTGTCTTGACTGCCTGTGTGTCTGTCTTGACTGTCTGTCTGTCTGGGTGTCTGTCTGTCTGTCTTGACTGAATGTCTGTCTGGGTGTCTGTCTGTCTGTCTTGACTGACTATCTGTCTGTCTGTCTGTCTTGAATGACTGTCTGTCTGTCTTGACTGACTGTCTGTTTGTCTTGACTGACTGTCTGTCTGTCTGTCTTGACTGACTGTCTGTCAGTGTGTCTTGACTGACTGTCTGTCTGTCTGTCTTGACTTACTATTTGTCTGTCTGTCTGTCTTGACTGACTGTCTATCTGTCTGTGTGTCTTGACTGACTGTCTCTCTGTCTGTCTTGACTGACTGTCTGTGCTTCTGTCTGTCTGTCTGTCTGTCTGTCTGTCTGTCTGATCTGTCTGTCTTTCTTGACTGACTGCATGTCTGTCTTGACTGCCTGTGTGTCTGTCTTGACTGTCTGTCTGTCTGGGTGTCTGTCTGTCTGTCTTGACTGAATGTCTGTCTGGGTGTCTGTCTGTCTGTCTTGACTGACTATCTGTCTGTCTGTCTGTCTTGACTGACTTTCTGTCTGTGTGTCTTGACTGACTGTCTGTCTGTCTGTCTTGACTGAATGTCTGTCTGTCTGTCTGTCTTGACTGACTGTCCCTCTGTCTGTGTCTTGACTGACTGTCTGTCTGTCTTTCTTGACTGACTGTCTGTCTGTCTGTCTTGACTGACTGTCTGTCTGTCTGTCTTGACTGACTGTCTGTCTGTCTGTCTTGACTGACTCTCTGTCTTTCTGTATGTCTGTGTGTCGGTCTTGACTGTCTGTCTGTCTTGACCGACTGTCTGTCTGTCTTGAATGACTGTCTGTCTGTCTTGACTGACTGTCTGTCTGTCTTGACTGACTGTCTGTCTGTCTGTCTTGACTGACTGTCTGTCTGTCTCTCTTGACTGACTCTCTGTCTTTCTGTATGTCTGTCTGTCGGTCTTGACTGCCTGTCTGTCCGTCTGTCTGTCTTGACCGACTGTCTGTCTGTCTTGAATGACTGTCTGTCTGTCTTGACTGACTGTTTGTCGGTCTTGACTGACTGTATGTCTTTCTTGACTGACTGTATGTCTGTCTTGACTGCCTGTGTGTCTGTCTTGACTGTCTGTCTGTCTGGGTGTCTGTCTGTCTGTCTTGACTGAATGTCTGTCTGGGTGTCTGTCTGTCTGTCTTGACTGACTATCTGTCTGTCTGTCTGTCTTGAATGACTGTCTGTCTGTCTTGACTGACTGTCTGTTTGTCTTGACTGACTGTCTGTCTGTCTGTCTTGACTGACTGTCTGTCAGTGTGTCTTGACTGACTGTCTGTCTGTCTGTCTTGACTTACTATTTGTCTGTCTGTCTGTCTTGACTGACTGTCTATCTGTCTGTGTGTCTTGACTGACTGTCTCTCTGTCTGTCTTGACTGACTGTCTGTGCTTCTGTCTGTCTGTCTGTCTGTCTGTCTGTCTGTCTGTCTGTCTGTCTGTCTTGACTGTCTGCCTGTCCGTCTGTCTGTCTTGACTGATTGTCTGTCTGTCTTGACTGACTGTCTGTCTGTCTTGAATGACTGTCTGTCTGTCTTGACTGACTGTTTGTCTGTCTTGACTACTGTATGTCTGTCTTGACTGACTGTCTGTCTGTCTTGACTGACTGTCTATCTGTCTGTGTGTCTTGACTGACTGTCTGTCTTTCTGTCTTGACTGAATGTCTGTCTGGTTGTCTTTCTGTCTGTCTTGACTGACTATCTGTCTGTCTGTCTGTCTTGACTGACTGTCTGTCTGTTTGTCTTGACTGACTGTCTGTCTCTCTGTCTTGACTGACTGTCTGTCTGTCTGTCTTGAGTGACTGTCTGTCTTTCTGTCTTGATTGACTGTCAGCCTTTCTGTCTGTCTGTCTGTCTGTCTTGACTGTCTGTCTGTCCGTCTGTCTGTCTTGACTGACTGTCTGTCTGTCTCGACTGACTGTCTGTCTGTCTTGACTGACTGTCTGTCTGTCTTGACTGACTGTCTGTCTGACTGTCTGACTATCTGTCTGTCTGTCAGTCTTGACTGACTGTCTGTTTGTCTGTCTGTCTATCTGTCTGTGTGTCTTGTCTGACTGTATGTCTGTCTGTCTTGACTGACTGACTGTCTGTCTGTCTGTCTTGACTGTCTGTCTGTCTGTCTGTCTAGACTGAATGTCTGTCTGTCATGACTGACTGTCTCTCTGTCTGTGTCTTGACTGACTGACTGTCTGTCTGTCAGTCTTGACTGACTGTCTGTCTGTCTGTCTTGACTGACTGTCTGTCTTTCTGTATGTCTGTCTGTCTGTCTGTCCGTCTGTCTGTCTTGACTGTCTATCTGTCCGTCTGTCTGTCTTGACTTACTGACTGTCTGTCTGTCTTGACTGACTGTCTGTCTGTCTGTCTTGACTGACTGTTTGTCTGTCTTAACTGACTGTCTGTTTGTCTGTGTGTCTTGACTGACTGTCTGTCTGTCTGTCTTGATTGAATGTCTGTCTGTCTTTCTGTCTTGACTGACAATCTGTCTGTCTGTGTGTCTTGACTGACTGTCTGTCTGTTTGTCTTGACTGACTGTCTGTCTGTCTGTCTTGACTGACTGTCTATCTGTCTGTGTGTCTTGACTGACTGTCTGTCTGTCTTGACTGACTGTCTGTCTGTCTGTCTGTTTGTCTGTCTGTCTGTCTGTCTTGACTGACTATCTGTCCGTCTTTCTGTCTTGACTGACTGTCTGTCTGTCTTGACTGAGTGTCTGTCTGTCTTGACTGACTGTCTGTCTGTCTTGACTGACTGTCTGTCTGTCTTGACTGACTGTCTGATTGTCTTGACTGACTGTTTGTCTGTCTTGACTGACTGCATGTCTGTCTTGACTGCCTGTATTGACTGAATGTCTGTCTGGTTGTCTTTCTGTCTGTCTTGACTGACAATCTGTCTGTCTGTGTGTCTTGACTGACTGTCTGTCTGTTTGTCTTGACTGACTGTCTGTCTATCTGTCTTGACTGAACGTCTGTCTGTCTGTCTGTCTTGACTGACTGTCTATCTGTCTGTGTGTCTTGACTGACTGTCTGTCTGTCTTGACTGACTGTATGTCTGTCTGTCTGTTTGTCTGTCTGTCTGTCTGTCTGTCTGTCTGTCTGTCTGTCTGTCTTGACTCTCTATCTGTCCGTCTTTCTGTCTTGACTGACTGTCTGTCTGTCTTGACTGAGTGTCTGTCTGTCTTGACTGACTGTCTGTCTGTCTTGACTGACTGTCTGTCTGTCTTGACTGACTGTCTGTCTGTCTTGACTGACTGTTTGTCTGTCTTGACTGACTGCTTGTCTGTCTTGACTGCCTGTATTGACTGAATGTCTGTCTGGTTGTCTTTCTGTCTGTCTTGACTGACTGTCTGTCTGTCTGTCTGTCTTGACTGAATGTCTGTCTGGGTGTCTGTCTGTCTGTCTTGACTGACTATCTGTCTGTCTGTCTGTCTTGACTGACTTTCTGTCTGTCTGTCTTGACTGACTGTCTGTCTGTCTGTCTTGACTGAATGTCTGTCTGTCTTGACTGAATGTCTGTCTGTCTGTCTGTCTTGACTGACTGTCTCTCTGTCTGTGTCTTGACTGAATGTCTGTCTGTCTGTCTTGACTGACTGTCTGTCTGTCTGTCTGCCTTGACTGACTGTCTGTCTGTCTATCTTGACTGACCGTCTGTCTGTCTGTCTTGACTGACTCTCTGTTTTTCTGTATGTCTGTCTGTCTGTCTTGCCCGACTGTCTGTCTGTCTTGACTGACTGTCTGTCTGTCTTGACTGACTGTCTGTCTGTCTGTCTGTTTGTCTGTCTGTCTGTCTGTCTGTCTGTCTGTCTTGACTGTCTAACTGTCCGTCTTTCTGTCTTGACTGACTGTCTGTCTGTCTTGACTGAGTGTCTGTCTGTCTTGACTGACTGTCTGTCTGTCTTGACTGACTGTCTGTCTGTCTTGACTGACTGTCTGTCTGTCTTGACTGACTGTTTGTCTGTCTTGACTGACTGCATGTCTGTCTTGACTGCCTGTATTGACTGAATGTCTGTCTGGTTGTCTTTCTGTCTGTCTTGACTGACAATCTGTCTGTCTGTGTGTCTTGACTGACTGTCTGTCTGTCTGTCTTGATTGAATGTCTGTCTGTCTTTCTGTCTTGACTGACAATCTGTCTGTCTGTGTGTCTTGACTGACTGTCTGTCTGTTTGTCTTGACTGACTGTCTGTCTATCTGTCTTGACTGAACGTCTGTCTGTCTGTCTGTCTTGACTGACTGTCTATCTGTCTGTGTGTCTTGACTGACTGTCTGTCTGTCTTGACTGACTGTCTGTCTGTCTGTCTGTTTGTCTGTCTGTCTGTCTGTCTGTCTGTCTGTCTTGACTGTCTATCTGTCCGTCTTTCTGTCTTGACTGACTGTCTGTCTGTCTTGACTGAGTGTCTGTCTGTCTTGACTGACTGTCTGTCTGTCTTGACTGACTGTCTGTCTGTCTTGACTGACTGTCTGTCTGTCTTGACTGACTGTTTGTCTGTCTTGACTGACTGCATGTCTGTCTTGACTGCCTGTATTGACTGAATGTCTGTCTGGTTGTCTTTCTGTCTGTCTTGACTGACAATCTGTCTGTCTGTGTGTCTTGACTGACTGTCTGTCTGTTTGTCTTGACTGACTGTCTGTCTATCTGTCTTGACTGAACGTCTGTCTGTCTGTCTGTCTTGACTGACTGTCTATCTGTCTTTGTGTCTTGACTGACTGTCTGTCTGTCTTGACTGACTGTCTGTCTTTCTGTATGTCTGTGTGTCGGTCTTGACTGTCTGTCTGTCTTGACCGACTGTCTGTCTGTCTTGAATGACTGTCTGTCTGTCTTGACTGACTGTCTGTCTGTCTTGACTGACTGTCTGTCTGTCTGTCTTGACTGACTGTCTGTCTGTCTCTCTTGACTGACTCTCTGTCTTTCTGTATGTCTGTCTGTCGGTCTTGACTGCCTGTCTGTCCGTCTGTCTGTCTTGACCGACTGTCTGTCTGTCTTGAATGACTGTCTGTCTGTCTTGACTGACTGTTTGTCGGTCTTGACTGACTGTATGTCTTTCTTGACTGACTGTATGTCTGTCTTGACTGCCTGTGTGTCTGTCTTGACTGTCTGTCTGTCTGGGTGTCTGTCTGTCTGTCTTGACTGAATGTCTGTCTGGGTGTCTGTCTGTCTGTCTTGACTGACTATCTGTCTGTCTGTCTGTCTTGAATGACTGTCTGTCTGTCTTGACTGACTGTCTGTTTGTCTTGACTGACTGTCTGTCTGTCTGTCTTGACTGACTGTCTGTCAGTGTGTCTTGACTGACTGTCTGTCTGTCTGTCTTGACTTACTATTTGTCTGTCTGTCTGTCTTGACTGACTGTCTATCTGTCTGTGTGTCTTGACTGACTGTCTCTCTGTCTGTCTTGACTGACTGTCTGTGCTTCTGTCTGTCTGTCTGTCTGTCTGTCTGTCTGTCTGTCTGTCTTGACTGTCTGCCTGTCCGTCTGTCTGTCTTGACTGATTGTCTGTCTGTCTTGACTGACTGTCTGTCTGTCTTGAATGACTGTCTGTCTGTCTTGACTGACGTTTGTCTGTCTTGACTACTGTATGTCTGTCTTGACTGACTGTCTGTCTGTCTTGACTGACTGTCTATCTGTCTGTGTGTCTTGACTGACTGTCTGTCTTTCTGTCTTGACTGAATGTCTGTCTGGTTGTCTTTCTGTCTGTCTTGACTGACTATCTGTCTGTCTGTCTGTCTTGACTGACTGTCTGTCTGTTTGTCTTGACTGACTGTCTGTCTCTCTGTCTTGACTGACTGTCTGTCTGTCTGTCTTGATTGACTGTCAGCCTTTCTGTCTGTCTGTCTGTCTGTCTTGACTGTCTGTCTGTCCGTCTGTCTGTCTTGACTGACTGTCTGTCTGTCTCGACTGACTGTCTGTCTGTCTTGACTGACTGTCTGTCTGTCTTGACTGACTGTCTGTCTGACTGTCTGACTATCTGTCTGTCTGTCAGTCTTGACTGACTGTCTGTTTGTCTGTCTGTCTATCTGTCTGTGTGTCTTGTCTGACTGTATGTCTGTCTGTCTTGACTGACTGACTGTCTGTCTGTCTGTCTTGACTGTCTGTCTGTCTGTCTGTCTAGACTGAATGTCTGTCTGTCATGACTGACTGTCTCTCTGTCTGTGTCTTGACTGACTGACTGTCTGTCTGTCAGTCTTGACTGACTGTCTGTCTGTCTGTCTTGACTGACTGTCTGTCTTTCTGTATGTCTGTCTGTCTGTCTGTCCGTCTGTCTGTCTTGACTGTCTATCTGTCCGTCTGTCTGTCTTGACTTACTGACTGTCTGTCTGTCTTGACTGACTGTCTGTCTGTCTGTCTTGACTGACTGTTTGTCTGTCTTAACTGACTGTCTGTTTGTCTGTGTGTCTTGACTGACTGTCTGTCTGTCTGTCTTGATTGAATGTCTGTCTGTCTTTCTGTCTTGACTGACAATCTGTCTGTCTGTGTGTCTTGACTGACTGTCTGTCTGTTTGTCTTGACTGACTGTCTGTCTATCTGTCTTGACTGAACGTCTGTCTGTCTGTCTGTCTTGACTGACTGTCTATCTGTCTGTGTCTCTTGACTGACTGTCTGTCTGTCTTGACTGACTGTCTGTCTGTCTGTCTGTTTGTCTGTCTGTCTGTCTGTCTGTCTGTCTGTCTTGACTGACTATCTGTCCGTCTTTCTGTCTTGACTGACTGTCTGTCTGTCTTGACTGAGTGTCTGTCTGTCTTGACTGACTGTCTGTCTGTCTTGACTGACTGTCTGTCTGTCTTGACTGACTGTCTGTCTGTCTTGACTGACTGTTTGTCTGTCTTGACTGACTGCATGTCTGTCTTGACTGCCTGTATTGACTGAATGTCTGTCTGGTTGTCTTTCTGTCTGTCTTGACTGACAATCTGTCTGTCTGTGTGTCTTGACTGACTGTCTGTCTGTTTGTCTTGACTGACTGTCTGTCTATCTGTCTTGACTGAACGTCTGTCTGTCTGTCTGTCTTGACTGACTGTCTATCTGTCTGTGTGTCTTGACTGACTGTCTGTCTGTCTTGACTGACTGTCTGTCTGTCTGTCTGTTTGTCTGTCTGTCTGTCTGTCTGTCTGTCTGTCTGTCTGTCTGTCTGTCTGTCTTGACTCTCTATCTGTCCGTCTTTCTGTCTTGACTGACTGTCTGTCTGTCTTGACTGAGTGTCTGTCTGTCTTGACTGACTGTCTGTCTGTCTTGACTGACTGTCTGTCTGTCTTGACTGACTGTCTGTCTGTCTTGACTGACTGTTTGTCTGTCTTGACTGACTGCTTGTCTGTCTTGACTGCCTGTATTGACTGAATGTCTGTCTGGTTGTCTTTCTGTCTGTCTTGACTGACTGTCTGTCTGTCTGTCTGTCTTGACTGAATGTCTGTCTGGGTGTCTGTCTGTCTGTCTTGACTGACTATCTGTCTGTCTGTCTGTCTTGACTGACTTTCTGTCTGTCTGTCTTGACTGACTGTCTGTCTGTCTGTCTTGACTGAATGTCTGTCTGTCTTGACTGAATGTCTGTCTGTCTGTCTGTCTTGACTGACTGTCTCTCTGTCTGTGTCTTGACTAAATGTCTGTCTGTCTGTCTTGACTGACTGTCTGTCTGTCTGTCTGCCTTGACTGACTGTCTGTCTGTCTATCTTGACTGACCGTCTGTCTGTCTGTCTTGACTGACTCTCTGTTTTTCTGTATGTCTGTCTGTCTGTCTTGCCCGACTGTCTGTCTGTCTTGACTGACTGTCTGTCTGTCTTGACTGACTGTCTGTCTGTCTGTCTGTTTGTCTGTCTGTCTGTCTGTCTGTCTGTCTGTCTTGACTGTCTAACTGTCCGTCTTTCTGTCTTGACTGACTGTCTGTCTGTCTTGACTGAGTGTCTGTCTGTCTTGACTGACTGTCTGTCTGTCTTGACTGACTGTCTGTCTGTCTTGACTGACTGTCTGTCTGTCTTGACTGACTGTTTGTCTGTCTTGACTGACTGCATGTCTGTCTTGACTGCCTGTATTGACTGAATGTCTGTCTGGTTGTCTTTCTGTCTGTCTTGACTGACAATCTGTCTGTCTGTGTGTCTTGACTGACTGTCTGTCTGTCTGTCTTGATTGAATGTCTGTCTGTCTTTCTGTCTTGACTGACAATCTGTCTGTCTGTGTGTCTTGACTGACTGTCTGTCTGTTTGTCTTGACTGACTGTCTGTC
>JAUPMV010000004.1:97500-150000 GCA_030848855.1 Branchinecta sandiegonensis | reverse complement strand
CTTGACTGATTGTCTGTCTGTCTTGACTGACTGTCTGTCTGTCTTGACTGACTGTTTGTCTGTCTTGACTACTATATGTCTGTCTTGACTGACTGTCTGTCTGTCTTGACTGACTGTCTATCTGTCTGTGTGTCTTGACTGACTATCTGTCTTTCTGTCTTGACTGAATGTCTGTCTTTCTGTCTTGACTGAATGTCTGTCTGGTTGTCTTTCTGTCTGTCTTGACTGACTATCTGTCTGTCTGTCTGTCTTGACTGACTGTCTGTGTGTTTGTCTTGACTGACTGTCTGTCTCTCTTTCTTGACTGACTGTCTGTCTGTCTGTCTTGAGTGACTGTCTGTCTGTTTGTCTTGACTGAATGTTTGTCTGTTTTTCTGTCTGTCTGTGTCTTGACTGACTGTCTGTCTGTCTGTCTTGATTGACTGTCAGTCTTTCTGTCTGTCTGTCTGTCTGTCTTGACTGTCTGTCTGTCCGTCTGTCTGTCTTGACTGACTTTCTGTCTGTCTTGACTGACTGTCTGTCTGTCTAGACTGACTGTCTGTCTGTCTTGACTGACTGTCTGTCTGTCTGTCTGACTATCTGTCTGACTGTCAGTCTTGACTGACTGTCTGTCTGTCTGTCTAGACTGAATGTCTGTATGTCTGTCTGTCTTGACTGTCTGACTGTCTTCTGTCTGTCTTGACTGTCTGTCTGTCTGTCTGTCTAGACTGAATGTCTGTCTGTCTGTCTGTCTGTCTGTCTGTCTGTCTGTCTTGACTGACTGTTTGTCTGTCTTGACTACTGTATGTCTGTATTGACTGACTGTCTGTCTGTCTTGACTGACTGTCTGTCTGTCTTGACTGACCTTCGATCTGTCTGTGTGTCTTGACTGACTGTCTGTCTTTCTGTCTTGACTGAATGTCTGTCGGATTGTCTTTCTGTCTGTCTTGACTGACTATCTGTCTGTCTGTCTGTCTTGACTGACTGTCTGTCTGTTTGTCTTGACTGACTGTCTGTCTCTCTGTCTTGACTGACTGTCTGTCTGTCTGTCTTGAGTGACTGTCTGTCTGTCTGTCTTGACTGAATGTCTGTCTGTCTTTCTGTCTGTCTGTCTTGACTGACTGTCTCTCTGTCTGTGTCTTGACTGACTGTCTGTCTGTCTGTCTTGATTGACTGTCAGTCTTTCTGTCTGTCTGTCTGTCTGTCTGTCTTGACTGTCTGTCTGTCTGTCTGTCTGTCTGTCTGTCTTGACTGTCTGTCTGTCCGTCTGTCTGTCTTGACTGACTGTCTGTCTGTCTTGACTGACTGTCTGTCTGTCTTTACTGACTGTCTGTCTGTCTTTCTGACTATCTGTCTGTCTGTCTGTCTTGACTGAATGTCTGTTTGTCTGTCTGTCTGTTTGTTTGTCTTTCTTGAATGACTGTCTATCTGTCTGTCTTGACTGACTGTCTGTCTGTCTGTCTTGACTGACTGTCTATCTGTCTTTTTGTCTTGACTGACTGTCTGTCTGTCTGTCTTGACTGACTGTCTGTCTGTCTGTCTTGACTGACTATTTGCCTGTCTGTCTGTCTTGACTGACTGTCTATCTGTCTGTGTGTCTTGACTGACTGTTTGTCTGTCTTGACTACTGTATGTCTGTATTAACTGACTGTCTGTCTGTCTTGACTGACTGTCGATCTGTCTGTGTGTCTTGAAGACTGTCTGTCTTTTCTGCCTTGACTGAATGTCTGTCGGATTGTCTTTCTGTCTGTCTTGACTGACTATCGGTCTGTCTGTCTGTCTTGACTGACTGTCTGTCTGTTTGTCTTGACTGACTGTCTGTCTCTCTGTCTTGACTGACTGTCTGTCTGTCTGTCTTGAGTGACTGTCTGTCTGTCTGTCTTGACTGAATGTCTGTCTGTCTTTCTGTCTGTCTGTCTTGACTGACTGTCTCTCTGTCTGTGTCTTGACTGACTGTCTGTCTGTCTGTCTTGATTGACTGTCAGTCTTTCTGTCTGTCTGTCTGTCTGTCTGTCTTGACTGTCTGTCTGTCTGTCTGTCTGTCTGTCTTGACTGTCTGTCTGTCCGTCTGTCTGTCTTGACTGACTGTCTGTCTGTCTTGACTGACTGTCTGTCTGTCTTGACTGACTGTCTGGTTGTCTTGACTGACTGTCTGTCTGTCTGTCTGACTATCTGTCTGTCGGTCAGTCTTGACTGACTGTCTGTTTGACTGTCTGTCTTGACTGACTGTCTGTCTGTCTGTCTTGACTGACTGTCTGTCTGTTTGTCTTGACTGACTTTCAATCTGTCTGTTTGTCTTGACTGACTGTCTGTCTGTTTGTCTTGACTGACTGTCTGTCAGTGTGTCTTGACTGACTGTCTGTCTGTCTGTCTGTCTGTCTGTCTTGACAGACTATCTGTCTGTCTGTCTTGACAGACTATCTGTCTTGTCTTGTCTTGACAGACTATCTGTCTGTCTGTCTTGACAGACTATCTGTCTTGTCTTTGACTTTATGTCTGTCTGTCTGTCTAGACTGACTGTCTGTCTGTCTGTCTTGACTGACTGTCTGTCTGTCTGTCTTGACTGACTGTCTGTCTGTCTTGACTGACTGTCTGTCTGTCTGTCTTGACTGACTGTTTGTCTGTCTTAACTGACTGTCTGTTTGTCTGTCTGCCTTGACTGACTGTCTGTATGTCTGTCTTGACTGACTGTCTGTCTGTCTGTATTGACTGACTGTCTATCTGTCTGTATGTCTTGACTGACTGTCTGTCTTGACTGTCTGTCTGTCTTGACCGACTGTCTGTCTGTCTTGAATGACTGTCTGTCTGTCTTGACTGACTGTCTGTCTGTCTTGACTGACTGTCTGTCTGTCTGTCTGACTATCTGTCTGTCTGTCTGTCTTGACTGAATGTCTGTTTGTCTGTCTGTCTGTTTGTTTGTCTTTCTTGACTGACTGTCTATCTGTCTGTCTTGACTGACTGTCTGTCTGTCTGTCTTGACTGACTGTCTGTCTGTCTGTCTTGACTGACTCTCTGTCTTTCTGTATGTCTGTCTGTCGGTCTTGACTGTCTGTCTGTCCGTCTGTCTGTCTTTACCGACTGTCTGTCTGTCTTGAATGACTGTCTGTCTGTCTTGACTGACTGTCTGTCTGTCTTGACTGACTGTCTGTCTGTCTTGACTGACTGTCTGTCTGTCTGTCTGACTATCTGTCTGTCTGTCTGTCTTGACTGAATGTCTGTTTGTCTGTCTGTCTGTTTGTTTGTCTTTCTTGAATGACTGTCTATCTGTCTGTCTTGACTGACTGTCTGTCTGTCTGTCTTGACTGACTGTCTATCTGTCTGTTTGTCTTGACTGACTGTCTGTCTGTCTGTCTTGACTGACTCTCTGTCTGTCTGTCTTGACTGACTATTTGCCTGTCTGTCTGTCTTGACTGACTGTCTATCTGTCTGTGTGTCTTGACTGACTGTCTGTCTGTCTGTCTGTCTTGACTGACTGTCTGTCTTTCTGTCTGTCTGTCTGTCTGTCTGTCTGTCTGTCTTGACTGTCTGCCTGTCCGTCTGTCTGTCTTGACTGATTGTCTGTCTGTCTTGACTGACTGTCTGTCTGTCTTGACTGACTGTTTGTCTGTCTTGACTACTATATGTCTGTCTTGACTGACTGTCTGTCTGTCTTGACTGACTGTCTATCTGTCTGTGTGTCTTGACTGACTATCTGTCTTTCTGTCTTGACTGAATGTCTGTCTTTCTGTCTTGACTGAATGTCTGTCTGGTTGTCTTTCTGTCTGTCTTGACTGACTATCTGTCTGTCTGTCTGTCTTGACTGACTGTCTGTGTGTTTGTCTTGACTGACTGTCTGTCTCTCTTTCTTGACTGACTGTCTGTCTGTCTGTCTTGAGTGACTGTCTGTCTGTTTGTCTTGACTGAATGTTTGTCTGTCTTTCTGTCTGTCTGTGTCTTGACTGACTGTCTGTCTGTCTGTCTTGATTGACTGTCAGTCTTTCTGTCTGTCTGTCTGTCTGTCTTGACTGTCTGTCTGTCCGTCTGTCTGTCTTGACTGACTGTCTGTCTGTCTTGACTGACTGTCTGTCTGTCTAGACTGACTGTCTGTCTGTCTTGACTGACTGTCTGTCTGTCTGTCTGACTATCTGTCTGACTGTCAGTCTTGACTGACTGTCTGTCTGTCTGTCTAGACTGAATGTCTGTATGTCTGTCTGTCTTGACTGTCTGACTGTCTTCTGTCTGTCTTGACTGTCTGTCTGTCTGTCTGTCTAGACTGAATGTCTGTCTGTCTGTCTGTCTGTCTGTCTTGACTGACTGTTTGTCTGTCTTGACTACTGTATGTCTGTCTTGACTGAATGTCTGTCTGTCTTTCTGTCTGTCTGTCTTGACTGACTGTCTCTCTGTCTGTGTCTTGACTGACTGTCTGTCTGTCTGTCTTGATTGACTGTCAGTCTTTCTGTCTGTCTGTCTGTCTGTCTGTCTTGACTGTCTGTCTGTCTGTCTGTCTGTCTGTCTGTCTTGACTGTCTGTCTGTCCGTCTGTCTGTCTTGACTGACTGTCTGTCTGTCTTGACTGACTGTCTGTCTGTCTTTACTGACTGTCTGTCTGTCTTTCTGACTATCTGTCTGTCTGTCTGTCTTGACTGAATGTCTGTTTGTCTGTCTGTCTGTTTGTTTGTCTTTCTTGAATGACTGTCTATCTGTCTGTCTTGACTGACTGTCTGTCTGTCTGTCTTGACTGACTGTCTATCTGTCTTTTTGTCTTGACTGACTGTCTGTCTGTCTGTCTTGACTGACTGTCTGTCTGTCTGTCTTGACTGACTGTCTGTCTGTCTGTCTTGAGTGACTGTCTGTCTGTTTGTCTTGACTGAATGTTTGTCTGTCTTTCTGTCTGTCTGTGTCTTGACTGACTGTCTGTCTGTCTGTCTTGATTGACTGTCAGTCTTTCTGTCTGTCTGTCTGTCTGTCTTGACTGTCTGTCTGTCCGTCTGTCTGTCTTGACTGACTGTCTGTCTGTCTTGACTGACTGTCTGTCTGTCTAGACTGACTGTCTGTCTGTCTTGACTGACTGTCTGTCTGTCTGTCTGACTATCTGTCTGACTGTCAGTCTTGACTGACTGTCTGTCTGTCTGTCTAGACTGAATGTCTGTATGTCTGTCTGTCTTGACTGTCTGACTGTCTTCTGTCTGTCTTGACTGTCTGTCTGTCTGTCTGTCTAGACTGAATGTCTGTCTGTCTGTCTGTCTGTCTGTCTTGACTGACTGTTTGTCTGTCTTGACTACTGTATGTCTGTCTTGACTGAATGTCTGTCTGTCTTTCTGTCTGTCTGTCTTGACTGACTGTCTCTCTGTCTGTGTCTTGACTGACTGTCTGTCTGTCTGTCTTGATTGACTGTCAGTCTTTCTGTCTGTCTGTCTGTCTGTCTGTCTTGACTGTCTGTCTGTCTGTCTGTCTGTCTGTCTGTCTTGACTGTCTGTCTGTCCGTCTGTCTGTCTTGACTGACTGTCTGTCTGTCTTGACTGACTGTCTGTCTGTCTTTACTGACTGTCTGTCTGTCTTTCTGACTATCTGTCTGTCTGTCTGTCTTGACTGAATGTCTGTTTGTCTGTCTTGACTGACTGTCTGTCTGTCTGTCTGACTATCTGTCTGACTGTCAGTCTTGACTGACTGTCTGTCTGTCTGTCTAGACTGAATGTCTGTATGTCTGTCTGTCTTGACTGTCTGACTGTCTTCTGTCTGTCTTGACTGTCTGTCTGTCTGTCTGTCTAGACTGAATGTCTGTCTGTCTGTCTGTCTGTCTGTCTTGACTGACTGTTTGTCTGTCTTGACTACTGTATGTCTGTATTGACTGACTGTCTGTCTGTCTTGACTGACTGTCTGTCTGTCTTGACTGACTGTCGATCTGTCTGTGTGTCTTGACTGACTGTCTGTCTTTCTGTCTTGACTGAATGTCTGTCGGATTGTCTTTCTGTCTGTCTTGACTGACTATCTGTCTGTCTGTCTGTCTTGACTGACTGTCTGTCTGTTTGTCTTGACTGACTGTCTGTCTCTCTGTCTTGACTGACTGTCTGTCTGTCTGTCTTGAGTGACTGTCTGTCTGTCTGTCTTGACTGAATGTCTGTCTGTCTTTCTGTCTGTCTGTCTTGACTGACTGTCTCTCTGTCTGTGTCTTGACTGACTGTCTGTCTGTCTGTCTTGATTGACTGTCAGTCTTTCTGTCTGTCTGTCTGTCTGTCTGTCTTGACTGTCTGTCTGTCTGTCTGTCTGTCTGTCTGTCTTGACTGTCTGTCTGTCCGTCTGTCTGTCTTGACTGACTGTCTGTCTGTCTTGACTGACTGTCTGTCTGTCTTTACTGACTGTCTGTCTGTCTTTCTGACTATCTGTCTGTCTGTCTGTCTTGACTGAATGTCTGTTTGTCTGTCTGTCTGTTTGTTTGTCTTTCTTGAATGACTGTCTATCTGTCTGTCTTGACTGACTGTCTGTCTGTCTGTCTTGACTGACTGTCTGTCTGTCTGTCTTGACTGACTATTTGCCTGTCTGTCTGTCTTGACTGACTGTCTATCTGTCTGTGTGTCTTGACTGACTGTCTGTCTGTCTGTCTTTCTGTCTGTCTGTCTGTCTGTCTGTCTGTCTGTCTTGACTGTCTGCCTGTCCGTCTGTCTGTCTTGACTGATTGTCTGTCTGTCTTGACTGACTGTCTGTCTGTCTTGACTGACTGTTTGTCTGTCTTGACTACTATATGTCTGTCTTGACTGACTGTCTCTCTGTCTTGACTGACTGTCTATCTGTCTGTGTGTCTTGACTGACTATCTGTCGTTCTGTCTTGACTGAATGTCTGTCTGGTTGTCTTTCTGTCTGTCTTGACTGACTATCTGTCTGTCTGTCTTGAGTGACTGTCTGTCTGTCTGTCTTGACTGAATGTTTGTCTGTCTTTCTCTCTGTCTGTGTCTTGACTGACTGTCTGTCTGTCTGTCTTGATTGACTGTCAGTCTTTCTGTCTGTCTGTCTGTCTGTCTTGACTGTCTGTCTGTCCGTCTTGCCTGACTGTCTGTCTGTCTTGACTGACTGTCTGTCTGTCTTGACTGACTGTCTGTCTGTCTTGACTGACTGTCTGTCTGTCTTGACTGACTGTCTGTCTGTCTTGACTGACTGTCTGTCTGTCTTGACTGACTGTCTGTCTGTCTTGACTGACTGTCTGTCTGTCTGTCTGACTATCTGTCTGTCTGTCAGTCTTGACTGACTGTCTGTCTGTCTGTCTAGACTGAATGTCTGTATGTCTGTCTGTCTTGACTGTCTGACTGGCTGTCTGTCTGTCTTGACTGTCTGTCTGTCTGTCTGTCTAGACTGAATGTTTGTCTGTCTGTCTGTCTGTCTGTCTTGACTGACTGTCTCTCTGTCTGTGTCTTGACTGACTGACTGTCTTTCTGTATGTCTGTCTGTCTGTCTAGACTGAATGTCTGTCTGTCTGTCTGTCTGTCTGTCTTGACTGACTGTCTCTCTGTCTGTGTCTTGACTGACTATCTGTCTTTCTGTATGTCTGTCTGTCTGTCTTGACTGTCTGTCTGTCCGTCTGTCTGTCTTGACTGTCTGTCTGTCCGTCTGTCTGTCTTGACTGACTGTCTGTCTGTCTTGACTGACTGTCTGTCTTTCTTGACTGACTGTCTGTCAGTCTTGACTGACTGTCTGTCTGTCTGTCTTGACTGACTGTTTGTCTGTCTTAACTGACTGTCTGTTTGTCTGTCTGTCTTGACTGAATGTCTGTCTGTCTGTCTGTCTTGACTGACAATCTCTCTATCTGTGTGTCTTGATTGACTGTCTGTCTGTCTGTCTTGACTGACTGTCTGTCTATCCGTCTGTCTTGTCTGTATGTCTGTCTTGACTGACTGTCTGTCTGTCTTGACTGACTGTCTATCTGTCTGTGTGTCTTGACTGACTTTCTGTCTTTC
The DNA here is from genome assembly GCA_030848855.1 of Branchinecta sandiegonensis. Classification (NCBI taxonomy): domain Eukaryota; kingdom Metazoa; phylum Arthropoda; class Branchiopoda; order Anostraca; family Branchinectidae; genus Branchinecta; species Branchinecta sandiegonensis. Next base: position 142,097 of record JAUPMV010000004.1, on the reverse strand, counting down.
TGTCTTGACTGAATATCTGTCTGGGTGTCTTTCTGTCTGTCTGTCTGTCTTGACTGACTGTCTGTCTGTTTGTCTTGACTGACTGTCTGTCTGTTTGTCTTGACTGACTGTCTGTCTGTCTGTCTTGACTGACTGTCTGTCTGTCTGTCTTGACTGAATGTCTGTCTGTCTGTCTGTCTGTGTGTCTTGACTGACTGTCTGTCTGTCTGTGTCTTGACTGACTGTCTGTCTGTCTGTCTTGACTGACTGTCTGTCTTTCTGTCTGTCTGTCTTGACTGTCTGTCTGTCCGTCTGTCTGTCTTGACTGTCCGTCTTTCGTCTGTCTGTCTTGACTGACTGTCTGTCTGTCTTGAATGAATGTCTGTCTGTCTTGACTGAATGTCTTGACTGACTGTCTGTCTGTCTGTCTGACTATCTGTCTGTCTGTCTGTCTTGACTGACTGTCTGTCTGTCTGTCTTGACTGTCTGTCTGTCTGTCTTTACTGACTGTCTGTCTGTCTGTCTTGACTGACTGACTGACTGTCTGTCTGTCTGTCTTGACTGACTGACTGACTGTCTGTCTGTCTGTCTTGACTGTCTGTCTGTCTGTCTGTCTTGACTGACTGTCTGTCTTTCTGTATGTCTGTCTGTCTGTCTTGACTGTCTGTCTGTCTGTCTGTCTGTCTAGACTGAATGTCTGTCTGTCTGTCTTGACTGACTGTCTCTCTTTCTGTGTCTTGACTGACTGACTGTCTGTCTGTCAGACTTGACTGACTGTCTGTCTGTTTGTCTTGACTGACTGTCTGACTTTCTGTATGTCTGTCTGTCTGTTTTGACTGTCTGTCTGTCCGTCTGTCTGTCTTGACTGTCTGTCTGTCCGTCTGTCTGTCTTGACTGACTGTCTGTCTGTCTTGACTGACTGTCTGTCTGTCTTGACTGACTGTCTGTCTGTCTTGACTGAATGTCTTGACTGACTGTCTGTCTGGGTGTCTGTCTGTCTGTCTTGACTGACTATCTGTCTGTCTGTCTGTCTTGACTGACTTTCTGTCTGTGTGTCTTGACTGACTGTCTGTCTGTCTGTCTTGACTGACTGTCTGACTTTCTGTATGTTTGTCTGTCTGTCTTGACTGTCTGTCTGTCCGTCTGTCTGTCTTGACTGTCTGTCTGTCCGTCTGTCTGTCTTGACTGACTGTCTGTCTGTCTTGACTGACTGTCTGTCTGTCTTGACTGAATGTCTTGACTGAATGTCTGTCTGGGTGTCTGTCTGTCTGTCTTGACTGACTATCTGTCTGTCTGTCTGTCTTGACTGACTTTCTGTTTGTGTGTCTTGACTGACTGTCTGTCTGTCTGTCTTGACTGAATGTCTGTCTGTCTGTCTGTCTGTCTGTCTTGACTGACTGTCTCTCTGTCTGTGTCTTGACTGACTGTCTGTCTGTCTGTCTTGACTGACTGTCTGTCTGTCTGTCTTGACTGACTGTCTGTCTGTCTGTCTTGACTGACTCTCTGTCTTTCTGTATGTCTGTCTGTCGGTCTTGACTGTCTGTCTGTCCGTCTCTCTGTCTTGACTGACTGTCTATCTGTCTGTTTGTCTTGACTGACTGTCTGTCTGTCTGTCTTGACTGACTGTCTGTCTGTCTGTCTTGACTGACTGTCTGTCAGTGTGTCTTGACTGACTGTCTGTCTGTCTGTCTTGACTGACTGTCTGTCTGTCTGTCTTGACTGACTATTTGCCTGTCTGTCTTTCTTGACAGACTATCTGTCTTGTCTTCTCTTGACAGACTATCTGTCTGTCTGTCTTGACAGACTATCTGTCTTGTCTTTTACTTTATGTCTGTCTGTCTTGACTGACTGTCTGTCTGTCTGTCTTGACTGATTGTCTGTCTGTCTGTCTTGAATGACTGTCTGTCTGTCTGTCTTGAATGACTGTCTGTCTGTCTGTCCTGACTGACTGTCTGTCTGTCTGTCTGTCTTGACTGACTGTCTGTCTGTCTGTCTTGACTGAATGCCTGTCTGTCTGTCTGTCTTGACTGACTGTCTCTCTGTCTGTGTCTTGACTGATTGTCTGTCTGTCTGTCTTGACTGACTGTCTTTCTTTCTGTCTGGCTGTCTGTCTGTCTTGACTGTCTGTCTATCTGTCTGTTTGTCTTGACTGACTGTCTGTCTGTCTGTCTTGACTGACTGTCTGTCAGTGTGTCTTGACTGACTGTCTGTCTGTCTGTCTTGTCTGACTGTCTGTCTGTCTTGACTGACTGTCTGTCTGTCTTGACTGACTGTCTGTCTGTCTTGACTGACTGTCTGTCTGTCTTGACTGACTGTCTGTCTGTCTTGACTGACTGTCTGTCTGTCTTGACTGACTGACTGTCTGTCTGTCTTGACTGACTGTCTGTCTGTCTTGACTGACTGTCTGTCTGTCTTGACTGAATGTCTTGACTGACTGTCTGTCTGTCTGTCTGACTGACTGTCTGTCTGTCTGTCTGACTGACTGTCTGTCTGTCTGTCTTGACTGTCTGTCTGTCTGTTGACTGTCTGTCTATCTGTCTTGACTGAATGTCTGTCTGTCTTGACTGACTGTCTATCTGTCTGTGTGTCTTGACTGACTGTCTGTCTGTCTGTCTTGACTGACTGACTGTCTGTCTGTCTGTCTTGACTGACTGTCTGTCTGTCTGTCTTGACTGAAAATCTGTCTGTCTGTCTTTCTGTCAGTCTTGACTGACTGTCTGTCTGTCTGTCTTGACTGACTGTCAGATTTGACTGACTGTCTGTCTGTCTGTCTTGACTGACTGTCTGTCTTTCTTTACGCCTGTCTGTCTGTCTTGACTGTCTGTCTGTCCGTCTTTCTGTCTTGACTGTCTATCTGTCCTTCTTTCTGTCTTGACTGACTGTCTGTCTGCATTGACTGACTGTCTGTCCGTCTGTCTGTCTTGACTGTCTATCTGTCCGTCTGTCTGTCTTGACTGACTGACTGTCTGTCTGTCTTGACTGACTGTCTGTCTGTCTTGACTGACTGTCTGTCTGTCTTGACTGACTGTCTGTCTGTCTTGACTGACTGTCTGTCTGTCTGTCTTGACTGACTGTTTGTCTGTCTTAACTGACTGTCTGTTTGTCTGTCTGTCTTGAATGACTGTCTGTCTGTCTGTCTTGACTGACTGTCTGTCTGTCTGTCTTGACTGACTGTTTGTCTGTCTTAACTGACTGTCTGTTTGTCTGTCTGTCTTGACTGAATGACTGTCTGTCTGTCTGTCTTGACTGAAAATCTGTCTGTCTGTGTGTCTTGATTGACTGTCTGTCTGTCTGTCTTGACTGACTGTCTGTCTATCTGTCTGTCTTGTCTGTATGTCTGTCTTGACTGACTGTCTGTCTGTCTTGACTGACTGTCTATCTGTCTGTGTGTCTTGACTGACTGTCTGTCTTTCTGTCTTGACTGAATATCTGTCTGGGTGTCTTTCTGTCTGTCTGTCTGTCTTGACTGACTGTCTGTCTGTTTGTCTTGACTGACTGTCTGTCTCTCTGTCTTGACTGACTGTCTGTCTGTCGGTCTTGACTGACTGTCTGTCTGTCTGTCTTGACTGAATGTCTGTCTGTCTGTGTGTCTTGACTGAATGTCTCTCTGTCTGTGTCTTGACTGACTGTCTGTCTGTCTGTTTTGACTGACTGTCTGTCTTGACTGACTGTCTGTCTTTCTGTCTGTCTGTCTTGACTGTCTGTCTGTCTTGACTGTCCGTCTTTCCGTCTGTCTGTCTTGACTGACTGTCTGTCTGTCTTGACTGACTGTCTGTCTGTCTTGACTGACTGTCTGTCTGTCTTGACTGAATGTCTTGACTGACTGTCTGTCTGTCTGTCTGACTATCTGTCTGTCTGTCTGTCTTGACTGACTGTCTGTCTGTCTGTCTTGACTGTCTGTCTGTCTGTCTTGACTGACTGTCTGTCTGTCTGTCTTGACTGTCTGTCTATCTGTCTTGACGGACTGTCGGTCTATCTGTCTTGACTGAATGTCTGTCTGTCTGTCTGTCTGTCTTGACTGTCTATCTGTCCGTCTTTCTGTCTTGACTGACTGTCTGTCTGTCTTGACTGAGTGTCTGTCTGTCTTGACTGACTGTCTATCTGTCTTGACTGACTGTCTTTCTGTCTTGACTGACTGTCTATCTGTCTATGTGTCTTGACTGACTGTCTGTCTTTCTGTCTTGACTGAATGTCTGTCGGATTGTCTTTCTGTCTGTCTTGACTGACTATCTGTCTGTCTGTCTGTCTTGACTGACTGTCTGTCTGTTTGTATTGACTGACTGTCTGTCTCTCTGTCTTGACTGACTGTCTGTCTGTCTGTCTTGAGTGACTGTCTGTCTGTCTGTCTTGACTGAATGTCTGTCTGTCTTTCTGTCTGTCTGTCTTGACTGACTGTCTCTCTGTCTGTGTCTTGACTGACTGTCTGTCTGTCTGTCTTGACTGTCTGTCTGTCTGTCCGTCTGTCTTGACTGTCTGTCTGTCCGTCTGTCTGTCTGTCTGTCTTGACTGACTGTTTGTCTGTCTTAACTGACTGTCTGTTTGTCTGTCTGTCTTGACTGAATGTCTGTCTGTCTGTCTGTCTGTCTTGACTGACAATCTGTCTGTCTGTGTGTCTTGATTGACTGTCTGTCTGTCTGTCTTGACTGACTGTCTATCTGTCTGTTGCAGTCGACAGCAATTATGATGACAGCGCTGATCGCTCAACTGTTGAGTGAGGCTTGTCACAGCTGAGTTAACCGTTGAATGAAGCCGGTTAACAGTTCAGTGATGCCAGTTAACAGCTGAATGAGGCCAGTTAACAGTTGGGTGGAAAATTGAATCAAAGCGTCCGAGCTCAGGGCCAGATTGGCCGTCTGCCGGAGCGCCCTATCATCTCGCCTCGAAAGTCAACAGCAATTATGAGTTAACCGTTAAATCAGTTCGTTTTGTTTTTCCGCTGCCCGCTTCCGCGGCCCGCAGCGACGGCCGAGCTCAGGGCCAGATTGGCCGTCTTCCGGAGCGCACGATCGTCTCGCCTCGAAAGATTGCCATAGGCTGTTTGTGCCGGGGCACTCGTGGACCAGCCATTTATCATTTCTAGCTGCGGTAACTGTGTGGCGCAGTGAGGACCAAACGTCATGTAATTGTGGTGGTGGTAGTTAGTTTCTTTTCCTCCGCTGACTAATATGCTTAAGTAAAGCGGGTCGCCTCACCTGAGCTGAAGTCAGAGAATAGGTTCCTCTCAATCTCTAAATTCAACAGCAATTATGATGACAGCGATGTTCTGTGATTATCATCACAGTTCGTTTTGTTTTTCCGCTGCCCGCTTCCGCGTCCCGCAGCGACGGCCGAGCTCAGGGCCAGGTTGGCCCTCTTTCGGAGCGCCCGATCGTCTCGCCTCGAAAGATTGCAATAGGCTTTTTGTGCCGGGGCACTCGTGGACCAGCAATTTATCATTTCTAGCTGCGGTAACTGTGTGGCGTAGTGAGGACCAAATGTCATGTTAATGTGGTGGTGTTAGCTCAGGGCCAGATTGGCCGTCTGCCGGAGTGCCCGATTGTCTCGCCTCGAGAGTCAACAGCAATTATGATGACAGCGCTGATCGCTCAACTGTTGACAATGATCAATCAACTGTTGAGTGAGGCTTGTCACAGCTGAGTTAACCGTTGAATGAAGCCGGTTAACAGTTCAGTGATGCCAGTTAACAACTGAATGAGGCCAGTTAACAGTTGGGTGGAAAATTGAATCAAAGCGGCCGAGCTCAGGGCCACATTGGCGGTCTGCCGGAGCGCCCTATCTTCTCGCCTCGAAAGTCAACAGCAATTATGAGTTAACCGTTAAATCAAAATCCCTGAACCTATGAAAGTATTGTTCGTTTTGTTTTTCCGCTACCCGCTTCCGCGGCCCGCAGCGACGGCCGAGCTCAGGGCCAGATTGGCCGTCTTCCGGAGCGCCCGATCGTCTCGCCTCATAAGATTGCCATAGGCTGTTTGTGCCGGGGCACTCGTGGACCAGCCATTTATCATTTCTAGCTGCGGTAACTGAGTGGCGCAGTGAGGACCAAACGTCATGTTATTGTGGTGGTGTTAGTTAGTTTCTTTTCCTCCGCTGACTAATATGCTTAAGTCGAGCGAGTCGCCTCACCTGAGCTGAAGTCAGAGAATAGGTTCCTCCCAATCTCTAAATAGTAAATATTTGAACCTTGACGGCAAAAAACGCATTTTTTTTACTCCGGCGAGGTTAACTGTTCACTCCTAGTGCCTATTTGACAACAGTTAACAATTAACTGTTAACTCCTCCCAATCGCCCCTCGCCCATAGTACTCGTTCTTGGACGTGGTGTCGTTGGAGATGCCCGTTTCATAGAATCTCTGCTTAGCTTCAACTGGAGCTTTGCCGGGAAAAATCTCGCGCCCACGTAACAGTTGGTTGGCAGTTTTAACTGGCATCACTGAACTGTTAACCGGCTTCATTCAACGGTTAACTCAGCTATGACAAGCCTCACTCATCAGTTGATTGATCATTGTCAACAGTTGAGCGATCAGCGCTGTCATCATAATTGCTGTTGACTCTCGAGGCGAGACAATCGGGCACTCCGGCAGACGGCCATTCTGGCCCTGAGCTAACACCACCACATTAACATGACATTTGGTCCTCACTACGCCACACAGTTACCGCAGCTAGAAATGATAAATTGCTGGTCCACGAGTGCCCCGGCACAAAAAGCCTATTGCAATCTTTCGAGGCGAGACGATCGGGCGCTCCGAAAGAGGGCCAACCTGGCCCTGAGCTCGGCCGTCGCTGCGGGACGCGGAAGCGGGCAGCGGAAAAACAAAACGAACTGTGATGATAATCACAGAACATCGCTGTCATCATAATTGCTGTTGAATTTAGAGATTGAGAGGAACCTATTCTCTGACTTCAGCTCAGGTGAGGCGACCCGCTTTACTTAAGCATATTAGTCAGCGGAGGAAAAGAAACTAACTACCACCACCACAATTACATGACGTTTGGTCCTCACTGCGCCACACAGTTACCGCAGCTAGAAATGATAAATGGCTGGTCCACGAGTGCCCCGGCACAAACAGCCTATGGCAATCTTTCGAGGCGAGACGATCGGGCGCTCCGGAAGACGGCCAATCTGGCCCGAGCTCGGCCGTTTTGATTCAATTTTCCATCCAATTGTTAACTGGCCTCATTCATCTGTTAACTGGCATCACTGAACTGTTAACCGGCTTCATTCAACGGTTAACTCAGCTGTGACAAGCCTCACTCAACAGTTTAGCGATCAGCGCTGTCATCATAATTGCTGTCGACTGCAGCATTATTTCGATGTGTTCGGGTACGACCGGACCTTGGTGCTGGGCTTTTTCGTCGTCGCCTTCATTCGACGGTTAACTCAGCTGCTGACAAGCCTCACTCAACAGTTGAGCGATCAGCGCTGTCATCATAATTGCTGTTGACTTTCGAGGTTAGACGATCGGGCGCTCTGGCAGACGGCCAATCTGGCAATGAGCTCGGCCGTTTTGATTCAATTTTCCAACCAACTGTTACGTGGGCGCGAGATTTTTCCCTGCAAAGCTCCAGTTGAAGCTAAGCAGAGATTCTATGAAACGGGCATCTCCAACGACACCACGTCCAAGAACGAGTACTATGGGCGAGGGGCGATTGGGAGGAGTTAACAGTTAATTGTTAACTGTTGTCAAATAGGCACTAGGAGTGAACAGTTAACCTCGCCGGAATAAAAAAAATGCGTTTTTTGCCGTCAAGGTTCAAATATTTACTATTTAGAGATTGGGAGGAACCTATTCTCTGACTTCAGCTCAGGTGAGGCGACCCGCTTGACTTAAGCATATTAGTCAGCGGAGGAAAAGAAACTAACTAACACCACCACAATAACATGACGTTTGGTCCTCACTGCGCCACTCAGTTACCGCAGCTAGAAATGATAAATGGCTGGTCCACGAGTGCCCCGGCACAAACAGCCTATGGCAATCTTATGAGGCGAGACGACCGGGCGCTCCGGAAGACGGCCAATCTGGCCCTGAGCTCGGCCGTCGCTGCGGGCCGCGGAAGCGGGTAGCGGAAAAACAAAACGAACAATACTTTCATAGATTCAGGGATTTTGATTTAACGGTTAACTCATAATTGCTGTTGACTTTCGAGGCGAGAAGATAGGGCGCTCCGGCAGACGGCCAATCTGGCCCTGAGCTCGGCCGCTTTGATTCAATTTTCCACCCAACTGTTAACTGGCCTCATTCAGCTGTTAACTGGCATCACTGAACTGTTAACCGGCGTCATTCAACGGTTAACTCAGCTGTGACAAGCCTCAATCAACAGTTGAGTGATCAGCGCTGTCATCATAATTGCTGTCGACTGCAGCATTATTTCGATGTGTTCGGGTACGACCGGACCTTGGTGCTGGGCTTTTCCCTCGTCGCCTTCATTCAACGGTTAACTCGGCTGCTGACACGCCTCACTCAACAGTTGAGCGATCAGCGCTGTCATCGTAATTGCTGTTGACTTTCGAGGCGAGATGATCGGGCGCTCCGGCAGACGGCCAATCTGGCCCTGAGCTATGCCGTTTTGATACAATTTTCCACCCAACTGTTAACTGGCCTCATTCAACTGTTAACTGGCATCACTGAACTGTTAACCGGCTTCATTCAACGGTTAACTCAGCTGTGACAAGCCTCAATCAACAGTTGAGTGATCAGCGCTGTCATCATAATTGCTGTCGACTGCAGCATTATTTCGATGTGTTCGGGTACGACCGGACCTTGGTGCTGGGCTTTTCCCTCGTCGCCTTCATTCAACGGTTAACTCAGCTGCTGACAAGCCTCACTCAACAGTTTAGCGATCAGCGCTGTCATCAAAACTGCTGTTGACTTTCGAGGTGAGACGATCGGGCGCTCCGGCAGACGGTCAATCTGGCCCTGAGCTCGGCCGTTTTGATTCAATTTTCCACCCAACTGTGAACTGGCCTCATTCAGCTGTTAACTGGCATCACTGAACTGTTAACCGGCTTCATTCAACGGTTAACTCAGCTGTGACAAGCCTCACTCAACAGTTGATTGATCATTGTCAACAGTTGAGCGATCAGCGCTGTCATCATAATTGCTGTTGACTCTCGAGGCGAGACAATCGGGCACTCCGGCAGACGGCCAATCTGGCCCTCAGCTAACACCACCACATTAACATGGCATTTGGTCCTCACTACGCCACACAGTTACCGCAGCTAGAAATGATAAATTGCTGGTCCACGAGTGCCCCGGCACAAACAGCCTATTGCAATCTTTCGAGGCGAGACGATCGGGCGCTCCGGAAGAGGGCCAATCTGGCCCTGAGCTCGGCCGTCGCTGCGGGACGCGGAAGCGGGCAGCGGAAAAACAAAATGAACTGTGATGATAATCACAGAACATCGCTGTCATCATAATTGCTGTTGAATTTAGAGATTGAGAGGAACCTATTCTCTGACTTCAGCTCAGGTGAGGCGACCCGCTTTACTTAAGCATATTAGTCAGCGGAGGAAAAGAAACTAACTAACACCACCACAATAACATGACGTTTGGTCCTCACTGCGCCACACAGTTACCGCAGCTAGAAATGATAAATGGCTGGTCCACGAGTGCCCCGGCACAAACAGCCTATGGCAATCTTTCGAGGCGAGACGATCGGGCGCTCCGGAAGACGGCCAATCTGGCCCTGAGCTCGGCCGTCGCTGCGGGCCGCGGAAGCGGGCAGCAGAAAAACAAAACGAACTGATTTAACGGTTAACTCATAATTGCTGTTGACTTTCGAGGCGAGATGATAGGGCGCTCCGACAGACGGCCAATCTGGCCCTGAGCTCGGCCGCTTTGATTCAATTTTCCACCCAACTGTTAACTGGCCTCATTCAGCTGTTAACTGGCATCACTGAACTGTTAACCGGCTTCATTCAACGGTTAACTTAGCTGTGACAAGCCTCACTCAACAGTTGAGCGATCAGCGCTGTCATCATAATTGCTGTCGACTGCAGCATTATTTCGATGTGTTCGGGTACGACCGGACCTTGGTTCGGGGTTTTTCCCTCTTCGCCTTCATTCAACGGTTAACTCAGCTGCTGACAAGCCTCACTCAACAGTTGAGCGATCAGCGCTGTCATCATAATTGCTGTTGACTCTCGAGGCGAGACGATCGGGCACTCCGGCATACGGCCAATCTGGCCCTGAGCTAACACCACCACATTAACATGACGTTTGGTCCTCACTGCGCCACACAGTTACCGCAGCTGGAAATGATAAATTTCTGGTCCACGAGTGCTCCGGCACAAACAGCCTATGGCAATCTTTCGAGGCGAGACGATCGGGCGCTCCGGCAGACGGCCAATCTGGCCCTGAGCTCGGCCGTTTTCATTCAATTTTCCACCCAACTGTTAACTGGCCTCATTCAACTATTAACTGGCATCACTGAACTGTTAACCGGCTTCATTCAACGGTTAACTCAGCTATGACAAGCCTCACTCAACAGTTGAGCGATCAGCGCTGTCATCATAATTGCTGTCGACTGCAGCATTATTTTGATGTGTTCGGGTACGACCAGACCTTGGTGCTGGGCTTTCCCCTATTCGCCTTCATTCAACGGTTAACTCAGCTGCTGACAAGCCTCACTCAAAAGTTGAGCGATCATCGCTGTCATCATAATTGCTGTTGACTTTTGAGGCGAGACGATCGGGCACTCCGGCAGACGGTCAATCTGGCCCTGAGCGAACACCACCACATTAACATGACGTTTGGTCCTCACTGCGCCACACAGTTACCGCAGCTAGAAATGATAAATGGCTGGTCCACGAGTGCCCCGGCACAAACAGCCTATGGCAATCTTTCGAGGCGAGACGATCGGGCGCTCCGGAAGACGGTCAATCTGGCCCTGAGCTTGGCCGTTTTGATTCAATTTTCCACCCAACTGTTAACTGGCCTCATTCATCTGTTAACTGGCATCACTGAACTGTTAACCGGCTTCATTCAACGGTTAACTCAGCTGTGACAAGCCTCACTCAACAGTTTAGCGATCAGCGGTGTCATCATAATTGCTGTCGACTGCAGCATTATTTCGATGTGTTCGGGTACGACCGGACCTTGGTGCTGGGCTTTTCCCTCGTCGCCTTCATTCAACGGTTAACGGTTAACGTTTGGTCCTCACTGCGCCACACAGTTCCCGTAGCTAGAAATGATAAATGGCTGGTCCACGAGTGCCCCGGCACAAACAGCCTATGGCAATCTTTCGAGGCGAGACGATCGGGCGCTCCGGAAGACGGCCAATCTGGCCCGAGCTCGGCCGTTTTGATTCAATTTTCCATCCAATTGTTAACTGGCCTCATTCATCTGTTAACTGGCATCACTGAACTGTTAACCGGCTTCATTCAACGGTTAACTCAGCTGTGACAAGCCTCACTCAACAGTTGAGCGATCATTGTCAACAGTTGAGCGATCAGCCAGTTTCGAGGCGAGACGATCGGGCGCTCCTGCAGACGGCCAATCTGGCCCTGAGCTAACACCACCACATTAACCGTGACGTTTTGTCCTCACTGCGCCACACAGTTACCGCAGCTAGAAATGATAAATGGCTGGTCCACGAGTGCCCCGGCCAGTTACCGCAGCTAGAAATGATAAATGGCTGGTCCACGAGTGCCCCGGCACAAACAGCCTATGGCAATCATTCGAGGCGAGACGATCGGGCGCTCCGGAAGACGGCAAATCTGGCCCTGAGCTCGGCCGTTTTGATTCAATTTTCCACCCAACTGTTAACTGGCCTCATTCATCTGTTAACTGGCATCACTGAACTGTTAACCGGCTTCATTCAACGGTCAACTCAGCTTTGACAAGCCTCACTCAACAGTTGAGCGATCATTGTCAACAGTTGAGCGATCAGCAACTTTCGAGGCGAGACGATCGGGTGCTCCTGCAGACGGCCAATCTGGCCCTGAGCTAACACCACCACATTAACATGACGTTTGGTCCTCACTGCGCCACACAGTTCCCGTAGCTATAAATGATAAATGGCTGGTCCACGAGTGCCCCGGCACAAACAGCCTATGGCAATCTTTCGAGGCGAGACGATCGGGCGCTCCGGAAGACGGCCAATCTGGCCCTGAGCTCGGCCGTTTTGAATCAATTTTCCACCCAACTGTTAACTGGCCTCATTCATCTGTTAACTGGCATCACTGAACTGTTAACCGGCTTCATTCAACGGTTAACTCAGCTGTGACAAGCCTCACTCAACAGTTGAGCGATTATTGTCAACAGTTGAGTGATCAGCAACTTTCGAGGCGAGACGATCGGGCGCTCCGGCAGACGGCCAATCTGGCCCTGAGCTCGGCCGTTTTCATTCAATTTTCCACCCACTGTTAACTGGCCTCATTCAACTGTTAACTGGCATCACTGAACTGTTAACCGGCTTCATTCAACCGTTAACTCAGCTGTTGACAAGCCTCACTCAACAGTTGAGCGATCAGCGCTGTCATCGTAATTGCTGTTGACTTTTGAGGCGAGACGATCGGGAACTCCAGCAGACGGCCAATCTGGCCCTGAGCTAACACCACCACATTAACATGACGTTAGGTCCTCACTGCGCCACACAGTTACCGATTAACATGACGTTTTGTCCTCACTGCGCCACACAGTTACCGCAGCTAGAAATGATAAATGGCTGGTCCACGAGTTCCCCGGCCAGTTACCGCAGCTAGAAATGATAAATGGCTGGTCCACGAGTGCCCCGGCACAAACAGCCTATGGCAATCTTTCGAGGCGAGACTCTTTCGAGGCGAGACGATCGGGCGCTCCGGAAGACGGCCAATCTGGCCCTGAGCTCGGCCGTTTTGATTCAATTTTCGACCCAACTGTTAACTGGCCTCATTCATCTGTTAACTGGCATCACTGAACTGTTAACCGGCTTCATTCAACGGTTAACTCAGCTGTGACAAGCCTCACTCAACAGTTGAGCGATCATTGTCAACAGTTGAACGATCAGCAACTTTCGAGGCGAGACGATCGGGCGCTCCGGCAGACGGTCAATCTGGCCCTGAGCTCGGCCGTTTTCATTCAATTTTCCACCCAACTGTTAACTGGCCTCATTCAACTGTTAACTGGCATCACTGAACTGTTAACCGGCTTCATTCAACGGTTAACTCAGCTGTTGACAAGCCTCACTCAACATTTGAGCGATCATTGTCAACAGTTGAGCGATCAGCAACTTTCGAGGCGAGACGCTCGGGCGCTCCGGCAGACGGCCAATCTGGCCCTGAGCTCGGCCGTTTTCATTCAATGTTCCACCCAACTGTTAACTGGCCTCATTCAACTGTTAACTGGCACCACTGAACTGTTAACCGACTTCATTCAACGGTTAACTCAACGGTGACAAGCCTCACTCAACAGTTGAGCGATCAGCTTACCAAAATATTTAAATACTAAAGTGGACAGACTGTAGTGGAAAGACTAAAGAGGACAGACTAAAGTGGAAAGACTAAAGTGGAAAGACTAAAGTGGAAAAACTAAAGTGGAAAGACTGTAGTGGACAGGATAAAGTGGAGACTATAGTGGAAAGACTAAATTGGAGACTATAGTGGAAAGACTAAAGTGGAAAGACTAAAGTGGACAGAGAATATTGGAAAGACTAAAGTGAAAAGACTGTAGTGGACAGAATAAAGTGGAGACTATAGTGGAAAGACTAAAGTGGAAAGACTAAAGTGGAAAGACTAAAGTGGACAGACTATAGTGGAAAGACTATAGTGGAAAGACTGTAGTGGAAAGACTAAAGTGGACAGACTAAAGTGGAAAAACTAGAGTGGAAGACTAAAGACTTCAGTCTTTCCGCTATAGTCTGTCCACTTTAGTCTTTCCACTTTAGTCTTTCCACGATAGTCTCCACTTTATTCTGTCCACTACAGTCTTTCCACTATAGTCTTTCCACTATAGTCTGTCCACTTTAGTCTTTCCACTTTAGTTTTTCCACTTTAGTCTGTCCACTTTAGTCTTTCAACTATAGTCTATCCGCTTTAGTCTTTCCACTTTAGTCTTTCCACTTTATTCTGTCCACTTCAGTGTGTACACTTTAGTCTGTCAACTGAATCTTTCCACTTCAGTCTTTCCACTTTAGTCTGTCCACTTTAGTCTTTCCACTTCAGTCTTTCCACTATAGTCTCCACTTTATTCTGTCCACTACAGTCTTTCCAATTTCGTCTTTCCACTATTCTCTTTCCACTTTAGTCTTTCCACTATAGTCTCCACTTTATTCTGCCCACTACAGTCTTTCCACTTTAGTCTTTCCAATATTCTCTGTCCTTAAGTCTTTCCACTTTATTCTTTCCACTATAGTCTCTACTTTATTCTGTACACTACAGTCTTTCCACTATAGTCTTTCCACTATAGTCTGTCCACTTTTGTCTTTCCACTTTAATTTTTCCACTTTAGTCTGTCCACTTCAGTCTTTCCGCTATAGTCTGTCCACTTTAGTCATTCCACTTTAGTCTTTCCACTATAGTCTCCACTTTATTCTGTCCACTACAGTCTTTCCACTATAGTCTATCCCCTTTAGTCTTTCCACTATTCTCTGTCCACTTTAGTCTTTCCACTATGGTCTCCACTTTATTCTGTCCACAACAGTCTTTCCACTATAGTCTTTCCACTATAGTCTGTCCACTTTAGTCTTTCCACTTTAGTCTTTCCACTATAGTCTCCACTTTATTCTGTCTACTACAGTCTGTCCACTTTAGTCTTTCCACTTTAGTCTTTCCACTATAGTCTTCACTTTATTCTGTCCACTACAGTCTTTCCACTTTAGTCTTTCCAATATTTTCTCTCCACTTAAGTCTTTCCACTTTATTCTTTCCACTATAGTCTCCACTTTATTCTGTCCACTACAGTCTTTCCACTATAGTCTATCCCCTTTAGTCTTTCCACTATTCTCTGTCCACTTTAGTCTTTCCACTATGGTCTCCACTTTATTCTGTCCACAACAGTCTTTCCACTATAGTCTTTCCACTATAGTCTGTCCACTTTAGTCTTTCCACTTTAGTCTTTCCACTATAGTCTCCACTTTATTCTGTCTACTACAGTCTGTCCACTTTAGTCTTTCCACTTTAGTCTTTCCACTATAGTCTTCACTTTATTCTGTCCACTTCAGTGTGTACACTTTAGTCTGTCAACTGAATCTTTCCACTTCAGTCTTTCCACTTTAGTCTGTCCACTTTAGTCTTTCCACTTTAGTCTTTCCACTATAGTCTCCACTTTATTCTGTCCACTACAGTCTTTCCAATTTCGTCTTTCCACTATTCTCTTTCCACTTTAGTCTTTCCACTATAGTCTCCACTTTATTCTGTCCACTACAGTCTTTCCACTTTAGTCTTTCCAATATTCTCTGTCCTTAAGTCTTTCCACTTTATTCTTTCCACTATAGTCTCCACTTTATTCTGTCCATTACAGTCTTTCCACTATAGTCTTTCCACTATAGTCTGTCCACTTTTGTCTTTCCACTTTAATTTTTCCACTTTAGTCTGTCCACTTCAGTCTTTCCGCTATAGTCTGTCCACTTTAGTCATTCCACTTTAGTCTTTCCACTATAGTCTCCACTTTATTCTGTCCACTACAGTCTTTCCACTATAGTCTATCCCCTTTAGTCTTTCCACTATTCTCTGTCCACTTTAGTCTTTCCACTATGGTCTCCACTTTATTCTGTCCACAACAGTCTTTCCACTATAGTCTTTCCACTATAGTCTGTCCACTTTAGTCTTTCCACTTTAGTCTTTCCACTATAGTCTCCACTTTATTCTGTCTACTACAGTCTTTCCACTTTAGTCTTTCCACTTTAGTCTTTCCACTATAGTCTTCACTTTATTCTGTCCACTACAGTCTTTCCACTTTAGTCTTTCCAATATTCTCTCTCCACTTAAGTCTTTCCACTTTATTCTTTCCACTATAGTCTCCACTTTATTCTGTCCACTACAGTCTTTCCACTATAGTCTATCCCCTTTAGTCTTTCCACTATTCTCTGTCCACTTTAGTCTTTCCACTATGGTCTCCACTTTATTCTGTCCACAACAATCTTTCCACTATAGTCTTTCCACTATAGTCTGTCCACTTTAGTCTTTCCACTTTAGTCTTTCCACTATAGTCTCCACTTTATTCTGTCTACTACAGTCTGTCCACTTTAGTCTTTCCACTTTAGTCTTTCCACTATAGTCTTCACTTTATTCTGTCCACTTCAGTGTGTACACTTTAGTCTGTTCACTGAGTCTATCCACTTTAGTCTTTCCACTATAGTCTTTCCAATATTCTCTGTCCACTTAAGTCTTTCCACTTTATTCTTTCCACTATAGTCTCCACTTTCTTCTGTCCACTACAGTCTTTCCTCTATAGTCTTTCCACTATAGTCTGTCCACTTTAGTCTTTCCACTTTAATTTTTCCACTTTAGTCTGTCCACTTTAGTCTTTCCGCTATAGTCTGTCCACTTTAGTCTTTCCACTTTAGTCTTTCCACTATAGTCTCCACTTTATTCTGTCCACTACAGTCTTTCCACTATAGTCTATCCACTTTATTCTTTCCACTATTCTCTGTCCACTTTAGTCTTTCCACTATGGTCTCCACTTTATTCTGTCCACAACAGTCTTTCCACTATAGTCTTTCCACTATAGTCTGTCCACTTTAGTCTTTCCACTTTAGTCTTTCCACTATAGTCTCCACTTTATTCTGTCTACTACAGTCTGTCCACTTTAGTCTTTCCACTTTAGTCTTTCCACTATAGTCTTCACTTTATTCTGTCCACTTCAGTGTGTACACTTTAGTCTGTTCACTGAGTCTATCCACTTCAGTCTTTCCACTATAGTCTGTCCACTTTAGTCTTTCCACTATTCTCTGTCCACTTTAGTCTTTCCACTATAGTCTCCACTTTATTCTGTCCACTACAGTCTTTCCACTATAGTCTGTCCACTTTAGTCTTTCCACTACAGTCTTTCCACTATAGTCTTTCCACTATAGTCTGTCCACTTTAGTCTGTCCACTTTAGTCTTTCCACTTTAGTCTTTCCACTATAGTCTCCACTTTATTCTGTCCACTACAGTCTTTCCACTTTAGTCTTTCCAATATTCTCTGTCCACTTTAGTCTTTCCACTTTAGTCTTTCCACTATAGTCTCCACTTTATCCTGTCCACTACAGTCTTTCCACTATAGTCTTACCACTATGGTCTGTCCACTTTAGTCTTTCCACTTTAGTTTTTCCACTTTAGTCTTTCCACTTTAGTTTTTCCACTTTAGTCTTTCCACTTTAGTCTGTCCTCTTTAGTCTTTCCACTGCAGTCTGTCCACTTTAGTATTTCCACTATTCTCTGTCCACTATAGTCTTTCCACTATAGTCTGTCCACTTTAGTCTTTCCACTTTAGTCTTTCCACTATAGTCTCCACTTTATTCTGTCCACTACAGTCTTTCCACTTTAGTCTTTCCACTATAGTCTCCACTTTTTTCTATCCACTACAGTCTTTCCACTATAGTCTTTCCACTATAGTCTGTCCACTTTAGTCTTTCCACTTTAGTTTTTCCACTTTAGTCTGTCCACTTTAGTCTTTCCACTATAGTCTATCCACTTTAGTCTTTCCACTTTAGTCTTTCCACTTTATTCTGTCAACTTCAGTGTGTACACTTTAGTCTGTCAACTGAGGCTTTCCACTTCAGTCTTTCCACTATAGTCTGTCCACTTTAGTCTTTCCACTTTAGTCTTTCCACTATAGTCTCCACTTTATTCTGTCCACGACAGTCTTTCCAATTTCGTCTTTCCACTCTTCTCTTTCCACTTTAGTCTTTCCACTATAGTCTCCACTTTATTCTGTCCACTACAGTCTTTCCACTTTAGTCTTTCCAATATTCTCTGTCCACTTAAGTCTTTCCACTTTATTCTTTCCACTATAGTCTCTACTTTAGTCTGTCCACTTCAGTCTTTCCGCTATAGTCTGTCCACTTTCGTCTTTCCACTTTAGTCTTTCCACTATAGTCTCCACTTTATTCTGTCCACTACAGTCTTTCCACTATAGGCTGTCCACTTTAGTCTTTCCAATACAGTCTTTCCACTATAGTCTTTCCACTATAGTCTGTCCACTTTAGTCTGTCCACTTTAGTCTTTCCACTTTAGTCTTTCCACTATAGTCTCCACTTTATTCTGTCCACTACAGTCTTTTCACTTTAGTCTTTCCAATATTCTCTGTCCACTTTAGTCTTTCCACTTTAGTCTTTCCACTATAGTCTCCACTTTAGTCTTTCCACTATAGTCTCCACTTTATCCTGTCCACTACAGTCTTTCCACTATAGTCTTTCCACTATAGTCTGTCCACTTTAGTCTTTCCACTTTAGTTTTTCCACTTTAGTCTTTCCACTTTAGTCTTTCCACTTTAGTCTGTCCTCTTTAGTCTTTCCACTACAGTCTGTCCACTTTAGTATTTAAATATTTTGGTAAGCTGATCGCTCAACTGTTGAGTGAGGCTTGTCACCGTTGAGTTAACCGTTGAATGAAGTCGGTTAACAGTTCAGTGGTGCCAGTTAACAGTTGAATGAGGCCAGTTAACAGTTGGGTGGAACATTGAATGAAAACGGCCGAGCTCAGGGCCAGATTGGCCGTCTGCCGGAGCGCCCGAGCGTCTCGCCTCGAAAGTTGCTGATCGCTCAACTGTTGACAATGATCGCTCAAATGTTGAGTGAGGCTTGTCAACAGCTGAGTTAACCGTTGAATGAAGCCGGTTAACAGTTCAGTGATGCCAGTTAACAGTTGAATGAGGCCAGTTAACAGTTGGGTGGAAAATTGAATGAAAACGGCCGAGCTCAGGGCCAGATTGGCCGTCTGCCGGAGCGCCCGATCGTCTCGCCTCGAAAGTTGCTGATCGTTCAACTGTTGACAATGATCGCTCAACTGTTGAGTGAGGCTTGTCACAGCTGAGTTAACCGTTGAATGAAGCCGGTTAACAGTTCAGTGATGCCAGTTAACAGATGAATGAGGCCAGTTAACAGTTGGGTCGAAAATTGAATCAAAACGGCCGAGCTCAGGGCCAGATTGGCCGTCTTCCGGAGCGCCCGATCGTCTCGCCTCGAAAGAGTCTCGCCTCGAAAGATTGCCATAGGCTGTTTGTGCCGGGGCACTCGTGGACCAGCCATTTATCATTTCTAGCTGCGGTAACTGGCCGGGGAACTCGTGGACCAGCCATTTATCATTTCTAGCTGCGGTAACTGTGTGGCGCAGTGAGGACAAAACGTCATGTTAATCGGTAACTGTGTGGCGCAGTGAGGACCTAACGTCATGTTAATGTGGTGGTGTTAGCTCAGGGCCAGATTGGCCGTCTGCTGGAGTTCCCGATCGTCTCGCCTCAAAAGTCAACAGCAATTACGATGACAGCGCTGATCGCTCAACTGTTGAGTGAGGCTCGTCAACAGCTGAGTTAACGGTTGAATGAAGCCGGTTAACAGCTCAGTGATGCCAGTTAACAGTTGAATGAGGCCAGTTAACAGTTGGGTGGAAAATTGAATGAAAACGGCCGAGCTCAGGGCCAGATTGGCCGTCTGCCGGAGCGCCCGATCGTCTCGCCTCGAAAGTTGCTGATCACTCAACTGTTTACAATAATCGCTCAACTGTTGAGTGAGGCTTGTCACAGCTGATTTAACCGTTGAATGAAGCCGGTTAACAGTTCAGTGATGCCAGTTAACAGATGAATGAGGCCAGTTAACAGTTGGGTGGAAAATTGAATCAAAACGGCCGAGCTCAGGGCCAGATTGGCCGTCTTCCGGAGCGCCCGATCGTCTCGCCTCGAAAGATTGCCATAGGCTGTCTGTGCCGGGGCACTCGTGGACCAGCCATTTATCATTTATAGCTACGGGAACTGTGTGGCGCAGTGAGGACCAAACGTCATGTTAAAGTGGTGGTGTTAGCTCAGGGCCAGATTGGCCGTCTGCAGGAGCACCCGATCGTCTCGCCTCGAAAGTTGCTGATCGCTCAACTGTTGACAATGATCGCTCAACTGTTGAGTGAGGCTTGTCAAAGCTGAGTTGACCGTTGAATGAAGCCGGTTAACAGTTCAGTGATGCCAGTTAACAGATGAATGAGGCCAGTTAACAGTTGGGTGGAAAATTGAATCAAAACGGCCGAGCTCAGGGCCAGATTTGCCGTCTTCCGGAGCGCCCGATCGTCTCGCCTCGAAAGATTGCCATAGGCTGTTTGTGCCGGGGCACTCGTGGACCAGCCATTTATCATTTCTAGCTGCGGTAACTGGCCGGGGCACTCGTGGACCAGCCATTTATCATTTCTAGCTGCGGTAACTGTGTGGCGCAGTGAGGACAAAACGTCACGGTTAATGTGGTGGTGTTAGCTCAGGGCCAGATTGGCCGTCTGCAGGAGCGCCCGATCGTCTCGCCTCGAAACTGGCTGATCGCTCAACTGTTGACAATGATCGCTCAACTGTTGAGTGAGGCTTGTCACAGCTGAGTTAACCGTTGAATGAAGCCGGTTAACAGTTCAGTCATGCCAGTTAACAGATGAATGAGGCCAGTTAACAATTGGATGGAAAATTGAATCAAAACGGCCGAGCTCGGGCCAGATTGGCCGTCTTCCGGAGCGCCCGATCGTCTCGCCTCGAAAGATTGCCATAGGCTGTTTGTGCCGGGGCACTCGTGGACCAGCCATTTATCATTTCTAGCTACGGGAACTGTGTGGCGCAGTGAGGACCAAACGTCATGTTAATGTGGTGGTGTTCGCTCAGGGCCAGATTGACCGTCTGCCGGAGTGCCCGATCGTCTCGCCTCAAAAGTCAACAGCAATTATGATGACAGCGATGATCGCTCAACTGTTGAGTGAGGCTTGTCAGCAGCTGAGTTAACAGTTGAATGAAGGCGAATAGGGGAAAGCCCAGCACCAAGGTCTGGTCGTACCCGAACACATCAAAATAATGCTGCAGTCGACAGCAATTATGATGACAGCGCTGATCGCTCAACTGTTGAGTGAGGCTTGTCATAGCTGAGTTAACCGTTGAATGAAGCCGGTTAACAGTTCAGTGATGCCAGTTAATAGTTGAATGAGGCCAGTTAACAGTTGGGTGGAAAATTGAATGAAAACGGCCGAGCTCAGGGCCAGATTGGCCGTCTGCCGGAGCGCCCGATCGTCTCGCCTCGAAAGATTGCCATAGGCTGTTTGTGCCGGAGCACTCGTGGACCAGCAATTTATCATTTCTAGCTGCGGTAACTGTGTGGCGCAGTGAGGACCAAACGTCATGTTAATGTGGTGGTGTTAGCTCAGGGCCAGATTGGCCGTATGCCGGAGTGCCCGATCGTCTCGCCTCGAGAGTCAACAGCAATTATGATGACAGCGCTGATCGCTCAACTGTTGAGTGAGGCTTGTCAGCAGCTGAGTTAACCGTTGAATGAAGGCGAAGAGGGAAAAACCCCGAACCAAGGTCCGGTCGTACCCGAACACATCGAAATAATGCTGCAGTCGACAGCAATTATGATGACAGCGCTGATCGCTCAACTGTTGAGTGAGGCTTGTCACAGCTGAGTTAACCGTTGAATGAAGCCGGTTAACAGTTCAGTGATGCCAGTTAACAGCTGAATGAGGCCAGTTAACAGTTGGGTGGAAAATTGAATCAAAGCGGCCGAGCTCAGGGCCAGATTGGCCGTCTGTCGGAGCGCCCTATCATCTCGCCTCGAAAGTCAACAGCAATTATGAGTTAACCGTTAAATCAGTTCGTTTTGTTTTTCTGCTGCCCGCTTCCGCGGCCCGCAGCGACGGCCGAGCTCAGGGCCAGATTGGCCGTCTTCCGGAGCGCCCGATCGTCTCGCCTCGAAAGATTGCCATAGGCTGTTTGTGCCGGGGCACTCGTGGACCAGCCATTTATCATTTCTAGCTGCGGTAACTGTGTGGCGCAGTGAGGACCAAACGTCATGTTATTGTGGTGGTGTTAGTTAGTTTCTTTTCCTCCGGTGACTAATATGCTTAAGTAAAGCGGGTCGCCTCACCTGAGCTGAAGTCAGAGAATAGGTTCCTCTCAATCTCTAAATTCAACAGCAGTTATGATGACAGCGATGTTCTGTGATTATCATCACAGTTCATTTTGTTTTTCCGCTGCCCGCTTCCGCGTCCCGCAGCGACGGCCGAGCTCAGGGCCAGGTTGGCCCTCTTCCGGAGCGCCCGATCGTCTCGCCTCGAAAGATTGCAATAGGCTGTTTGTGCCGGGGCACTCGTGGACCAGCAATTTATCATTTCTAGCTGCGGTAACTGTGTGGCGTAGTGAGGACCAAATGCCATGTTAATGTGGTGGTGTTAGCTCAGGGCCAGATTGGCCGTCTGCCGGAGTGCCCGATTGTCTCGCCTCGAGAGTCAACAGCAATTATGATGACAGCGCTGATCGCTCAACTGTTGACAATGATCAATCAACTGTTGAGTGAGGCTTGTCACAGCTGAGTTAACCGTTAAATGAAGCCGGTTAACAGTTCAGTGATGCCAGTTAACAGCTGAATGAGGCCAGTTCACAGTTGGGTGGAAAATTGAATCAAAACGGCCGAGCTCAGGGCCAGATTGACCGTCTGCCGGAGCGCCCGATCGTCTCACCTCGAAAGTCAACAGCAGTTTTGATGACAGCGCTGATCGCTAAACTGTTGAGTGAGGCTTGTCAGCAGCTGAGTTAACCGTTGAATGAAGGCGACGAGGGAAAAGCCCAGCACCAAGGTCCGGTCGTACCCGAACACATCGAAATAATGCTGCAGTCGACAGCAATTATGATGAAAGCGCTGATCACTCAACTGTTGATTGAGGCTTGTCACAGCTGAGTTAACCGTTGAATGAAGCCGGTTAACAGTTCAGTGATGCCAGTTAACAGTTGAATGAGGCCAGTTAACAGTTGGGTGGAAAATTGTATTAAAACAGCATAGCTCAGGGCCAGATTGGCCGTCTGCCGGAGCGCCCGATCATCTCGCCTCGAAAGTCAACAGCAATTACGATGACAGCGCTGATCGCTCAACTGTTGAGTGAGGCGTGTCAGCAGCCGAGTTAACCGTTGAATGAAGGTGAAGAGGGAAAAGCCCAGCACCAAGGTCCGTTCGTACCCGAACGCATCGAAATAATTCTGCAGTCGACAGCAATTATGATGATGGCGCTGATCACTCAACTGTTGAGTGAGGATTGTCACAGCTGAGTTAACCGTTGAATGACGCCGGTTAACAGTTCAGTGATGCCAGTTAACAGCTGAATGAGGCCAGTTAACAGTTGGGTGGAAAATTGAATCAAAGCGGCCGAGCTCAGGGCCAGATTGGCCGTCTGCCGGAGCGCCCTATCTTCTCGCCTCGAAAGTCAACAGCAATTATGAGTTAACCGTTAAATCAAAATCCCTGAATCTATGAAAGTATTGTTCGTTTTGTTTTTCCGCTACCCGCTTCCGCGGCCCGCAGCGACGGCCGAGCTCAGGGCCAGATTGGCCGTCTTCCGGAGCGCCCGATCGTCTCGCCTCATAAGATTGCCATAGGCTGTTTGTGCCGGGGCACTCGTGGACCAGCCATTTATCATTTCTAGCTGCGGTAACTGAGTGGCGCAGTGAGGACCAAACGTCATGTTATTGTGGTGGTGTTAGTTAGTTTCTTTTCCTCCGCTGACTAATATGCTTAAGTCAAGCGGGTCGCCTCACCTGAGCTGAAGTCAGAGAATAGGTTCCTCCCAATCTCTAAATAGTAAATATTTGAACCTTGACGGCAAAAAACGCATTTTTTTTATTCCGGCGAGGTTAACTGTTCACTCCTAGTGCCTATTTGACAACAGTTAACAATTAACTGTTAACTCCTCCCAATCGCCCCTCGCCCATAGTACTCGTTCTTGGACGTGGTGTCGTTGGAGATGCCCGTTTCATAGAATCTCTGCTTAGCTTCAACTGGAGCTTTGCAGGGAAAAATCTCGCGCCCACGTAACAGTTGGTTGGAAAATTGAATCAAAACGGCCGAGCTCATTGCCAGATTGGCCGTCTGCCAGAGCGCCCGATCGTCTAACCTCGAAAGTCAACAGCAATTATGATGACAGCGCTGATCGCTCAACTGTTGAGTGAGGCTTGTCAGCAGCTGAGTTAACCGTCGAATGAAGGCGACGACGGAAAAGCCCAGCACCAAGGTCCGGTCGTACCCGAACACATCGAAATAATGCTGCAGTCGACAGCAATTATGATGACAGCGCTGATCGCTAAACTGTTGAGTGAGGCTTGTCACAGCTGAGTTAACCGATGAATGAAGCCGGTTAACAGTTCAGTGATGCCAGTTAACAGATGAATGAGGCCAGTTAACAATTGGATGGAAAATTGAATCAAAACGGCCGAGCTCGGGCCAGATTGGCCGTCTTCCGGAGCGCCCGATCGTCTCGCCTCGAAAGATTGCCATAGGCTGTTTGTGCCGGGGCACTCGTGGACCAGCCATTTATCATTTCTAGCTACGGGAACTGTGTGGCGCAGTGAGGACCAAACGTTAACCGTTAACTGTTGAATGAAGGCGACGAGGGAAAAGCCCAGCACTAAGGTCCGGTCGTACCCGAACACATCGAAATAATGCTGCAGTCGACAGCAATTATGATGACAGTGCTGATCGCTAAACTGTTGAGTGAGGCTTGTCACAGCTGAGTTAACCGTTGAATGAAGCCGGTTAACAGTTCAGTGATGCCAGTTAACAGATGAATGAGGCCAGTTAACAGTTGGGTGGAAAATTGAATCAAAACGGCCAAGCTCAGGGCCAGATTGGCCGTCTTCCGGAGCGCCCGATCGTCTCGCCTCGAAAGATTGCCATAGGCTGTTTGTGCCGGGGCACTCGTGGACCAGCCATTTATCATTTCTAGCTGCGGTAACTGTGTGGCGCAGTGAGGACCAAACGTCATGTTAATGTGGTGGTGTTCGCTCAGGGCCAGATTGACCGTCTGCCGGAGTGCCCGATCGTCTCGCCTCAAAAGTCAACAGCAATTATGATGACAGCGATGATCGCTCAACTGTTGAGTGAGGCTTGTCAGCAGCTGAGTTAACCGTTGAATGAAGGCGAATCCGGGAAAGCCCAGCACCAAGGTCTGGTCGTACCCGAACACATCGAAATAATGCTGCAGTCGACAGCAATTATGATGACAGCGCTGATCGCTCAACTGTTGAGTGAGGCTTATCACAGCTGAGTTAACCGTTGAATGAAGCCGGTTAACAGTTCAGTGATGCCAGTTAATACTTGAATGAGGCCAGTTAACAGTTGGGTGGAAAATTGAATGAAAACGGCCGAGCTCAGGGCCAGATTGGCCGTCTGCCGGAGTGCCCGATCGTCTCGCCTCGAAAGATTGCCATAGGCTGTTTGTGCCGGGGCACTCGTGGACCAGCAATTTATCATTTCTAGCTGCGGTAACTGTGTGGCGCAGTGAGGACCAAACGTCATGTTAATGTGGTGGTGTTAGCTCAGGGCCAGATTGGCCGTCTGCCGGAGTGCCCGATCGTCTTGCCTCGAGAGTCAACAGCAATTATGATGACAGCGCTGATCGCTCAACTGTTGAGTGAGGCTTGTCAGCAGCTGAGTTAACCGTTGAATGAAGGCGAAGAGGGAAAAACCCCGAACCAAGGTCCGGTCGTACCCAAACACATCGAAATAATGCTGCAGTCGACAGCAATTATGATGACAGCGCTGATCGCTCAACTGTTGAGTGAGGCTTGTCACAGCTGAGTTAACCGTTGAATGAAGCCGGTTAACAGTTCAGTGATGCCAGTTAACAGCTGAATGAGGCCAGTTAACAGTTGGGTGGAAAATTGAATCAAAGCGGCCGAGCTCAGGGCCAGATTGGCCGTCTGCCGGAGCGCCCTATCATCTCGCCTCGAAAGTCAACAGCAATTATGAGTTAACCGTTAAATCAGTTCGTTTTGTTTTTCCGCTGCCCGCTTCCGCGGCCCGCAGCGACGGCCGAGCTCAGGGCCAGATTGGCCGTCTTCCGGAGCGCCCGATCGTCTCGCCTCGAAAGATTGCCATAGGCTGTTTGTGCCGGGGCACTCGTGGACCAGCCATTTATCATTTCTAGCTGCGGTAACTGTGTGGCGCAGTGAGGACCAAACGTCATGTTATTGTGGTGGTGTTAGTTAGTTTCCTTTCCTCCGCTGACTAATATGCTTAAGTAAAGCGGGTCGCCTCACCTGAGCTGAAGTCAGAGAATAGGTTCCTCTAAATCTCTAAATTCAACAGCAATTATGATGACAGCGATGTTCTGTGATTATCATCACAGTTCGTTTTGTTTTTCCGCTGCCCGCTTCCGCGTCCCGCAGCGACGGCCGAGCTCAGGGCCAGGTTGGCCCTCTTCCGCAGCGCCCGATCGTCTCGCCTCGAAAGATTGCAATAGGCTTTTTGTGCCGGGGCACTCGTGGACCAGCAATTTATCATTTCTAGCTGCGGTAACTGTGTGGCGTAGTGAGGACCAAATGTCATGTTAATGTGGTGGTGTTAGCTCAGGGCCAGAATGGCCGTCTGCCGGAGTGCCCGATTGTCTCGCCTCGAGAGTCAACAGCAATTATGATGACAGCGCTGATCGCTCAACTGTTGACAATGATCAATCAACTGATGAGTGAGGCTTGTCATAGCTGAGTTAACCGTTGAATGAAGCCGGTTAACAGTTCATTGATGCCAGTTAAAACTGCCAACCAACTGTTACGTGGGCGCGAGATTTTTCCCGGCAAAGCTCCAGTTGAAGCTAAGCAGAGATTCTATGAAACGGGCATCTCCAACGACACCACGTCCAAGAACGAGTACTATGGGCGAGGGGCGATTGGGAGGAGTTAACAGTTAATTGTTAACTGTTGTCAAATAGGCACTAGGAGTGAACAGTTAACCTCGCCGGAGTAAAAAAAATGCGTTTTTTGCCGTCAAGGTTCAAATATTTACTATTTAGAGATTGGGAGGAACCTATTCTCTGACTTCAGCTCAGGTGAGGCGACCCGCTTGACTTAAGCATATTAGTCAGCGGAGGAAAAGAAACTAACTAACACCACCACAATAACATGACGTTTGGTCCTCACTGCGCCACTCAGTTACCGCAGCTAGAAATGATAAATGGCTGGTCCACGAGTGCCCCGGCACAAACAGCCTATGGCAATCTTATGAGGCGAGACGATCGGGCGCTCCGGAAGACGGCCAATCTGGCCCTGAGCTCGGCCGTCGCTGCGGGCCGCGGAAGCGGGTAGCGGAAAAACAAAACGAACAATACTTTCATAGATTCAGGGATTTTGATTTAACGGTTAACTCATAATTGCTGTTGACTTTCGAGGCGAGAAGATAGGGCGCTCCGGCAGACCGCCAATGTGGCCCTGAGCTCGGCCGCTTTGATTCAATTTTCCACCCAACTGTTAACTGGCCTCATTCAGCTGTTAACTGGCATCACTGAACTGTTAACCGGCTTCATTCAACGGTTAACTCAGCTGTGACAAGCCTCACTCAACAGTTGATTGATCATTGTCAACAGTTGAGCGATCAGCGCTGTCATCATAATTGCTGTTGACTCTCGAGGCGAGACAATCGGGCACTCCGGCAGACGGCCAATCTGGCCCTGAGCTAACACCACCACATTAACATGACATTTGGTCCTCACTACGCCACACAGTTACCGCAGCTAGAAATGATAAATTGCTGGTCAAAGAGTGCCCCGGCACAAAAAGCCTATTGCAATCTTTCGAGGCGAGACGATCGGGCGCTCCGGAAGAGGGCCAACCTGGCCCTGAGCTCGACCGTCGCTGCGGGACGCGGAAGCGGGCAGCGGAAAAACAAAACGAACTGTGATGATAATCACAGAACATCGCTGTCATCATAATTGCTGTTGAATTTAGAGATTGAGAGGAACCTATTCTCTGACTTCAGCTCAGGTGAGGCGACCCGCTTTACTTAAGCATATTAGTCGTCGGAGGAAAAGAAACTAACTACCACCACCACAATTACATGACGTTTGGTCCTCACTGCGCCACACAGTTACCGCAGCTAGAAATGATAAATGGCTGGTCCACGAGTGCCCCGGCACAAACAGCCTATGGCAATCTTTCGAGGCGAGACGATCGTGCGCTCCGGAAGACGGCCAATCTGGCCCTGAACTCGGCCGTCGCTGCGGGCCGCGAAGCGGGCAGCGGAAAAACAAAACGAACTGATTTAACGGTTAACTCATAATTGCTGTTGACTTTCAAGGCGAGATGATAGGGCGCTCCGGCAGACGGCCAATCTGGCCCTGAGCTCGGCCGCTTTGATTCAATTTTCCACCCAACTGTTAACTGGCCTCATTCAGCTGTTAACTGGCATCACTGAACTGTTAACCGGCTTCATTCAACGGTTAACTCAGCTGTGACAAGCCTCACTCAACAGTTGAGCGATCAGCGCTGTCATCATAATTGCTGTCGACTGCAACAGACAGATAGACAGTCAGTCATGACAGACAGACAGACAGTCAATCAAGACACACAGACAGACAGATTGTCAGTCAAGACAGACAGACAGACAGACAGACATTCAGTCAAGACAGATAGACCGACAGTCCGTCAAGACAGATAGACAGACAGTCAAGACAGACAGACACTCAGTCAAGACAGACAGACAGTCAGTCAAGACAGAAAGACGGACAGATAGACAGTCAAGACAGACAGACAGACAGACAGACATTCAGTCAAGACAGATAGACCGACAGTCCGTCAAGACAGATAGACAGACAGTCAAGACAGACAGACAGACAGTCAGTCAAGACAGACAGACAGACAGTCAAGACAGACAGACAGACAGTCAGTCAAGACAGACAGATAGACAGATAGTCAGACAGACAGACAGACAGTCAGTCAAGACAGACAGACAGTCAGTCAAGACAGACAGACAGTCAGTCAAGACAGACAGACGGAAAGACGGACAGTCAAGACAGACAGACAGTCAAGACAGACAGACAGAAAGACAGACAGTCAGTCAAGACAGACAGTCAGTCAAAACAGACAGACAGACAGTCAGTCAAGACACAGACAGAGAGACATTCAGTCAAGACACACAGACAGACAGACATTCAGTCAAGACAGACAGACAGACAGTCAGTCAAGACCGACAGACAGACA
Organism: Branchinecta sandiegonensis; assembly: GCA_030848855.1. Taxonomy (NCBI): domain Eukaryota; kingdom Metazoa; phylum Arthropoda; class Branchiopoda; order Anostraca; family Branchinectidae; genus Branchinecta; species Branchinecta sandiegonensis. The sequence continues at coordinate 113,034 of JAUPMV010000004.1, read as the reverse complement.
GTCAGTCAAGACAGAGAGACAGACAGTCAGTCAAGACAAACAGACAGACAGTCAGTCAAGACAGACAGACAGACAGAAAGACACCCAGACAGATATTCAGTCAAGACAGAAAGACAGACAGTCAGTCAAGACACACAGACAGATAGACAGTCAGTCAAGACAGACAGACAGTCAGTCAAGACAGACATACAGACAAGACAGACAGATAGACAGACAGTCAGTCAAGACAGACAGACAGACAGTCAATCAAGACACACAGACAGACAGATTTTCAGTCAAGACAGACAGACAGACAGTCATTCAGTCAAGACAGACAGACAAACAGACAGTCAGTTAAGACAGACAAACAGTCAGTCAAGACAGACAGACAGACAGTCAGTCAAGACAGACAGACAGACAGTCATTCAAGACAGACAGACAAACAGACAGTCAGTTAAGACAGACAAACAGTCAGTCAAGACAGACAGACAGACAGTCAGTCAAGACAGACAGACAGTCAGTCAAGACAGACAGACAGTCAGTCAAGACAGACAGACAGTCAGTCAAGACAGACAGACAGTCAGTCAAGACAGACAGACAGTCAGTCAAGACAGACAGACAGTCAGTCAGTCAAGACAGACAGACGGACAGATAGACAGTCAAGACAGACAGACGGACAGACAGTCAGTCAATGCAGACAGACAGTCAGTCAAGACAGAAAGAAGGACAGATAGACAGTCAAGACAGACAGACGGACAGACAGACAGTCAAGACAGACAGACAGGCGTAAAGAAAGACAGACAGTCAGTCAAGACAGACAGACAGACAGTCAGTCAAAACTGACAGTCAGTCAAGACAGACAGACAGACAGTCAGTCAAGACTGACAGAAAGACAGACAGACAGATTTTCAGTCAAGACAGACAGACAGACAGTCAGTCAAGACAGACAGACAGACAGTCAGTCAGTCAAGACAGACAGACAGACAGTCAGTCAAGACACACAGACAGATAGACAGTCAGTCAAGACAGACAGACATTCAGTCAAGACAGATAGACAGACAGTCAACAGACAGACAGACAGTCAAGACAGACAGACAGACAGTCAGTCAGACAGACAGACAGACAGTCAGTCAGACAGACAGACAGACAGTCAGTCAAGACATTCAGTCAAGACAGACAGACAGTCAGTCAAGACAGACAGACAGTCAGTCAAGACAGACAGACAGACAGTCAGTCAAGACACACTGACAGACAGTCAGTCAAGACAGACAGACAGACAGTCAGTCAAGACAAACAGACAGATAGACAGTCAGTCAAGACAGACAGACGGACAGACAGACAGTCAAGACCGACAGACAGACATACAGAAAGACAGAGAGTCAGTCAAGACAGACAGACAGACAGTCAGTCAAGACAGACAGACAGACAGTCAGTCAAGACACAGACAGAGAGACAGTCAGTCAAGACAGACAGACAGACAGACAGTCAGTCAAGACAGACAGACAGACAGTCAGTCAAGACACAGACAGAGAGACAGTCAGTCAAGACAGACAGACAGACAGACAGACAGACATTCAGTCAAGACAGACAGACAGACAGTCAGTCAAGACACACAAACAGAAAGTCAGTCAAGACAGACAGACAGACAGATAGTCAGTCAAGACAGACAGACAGACAGACATTCAGTCAAGACATTCAGTCAAGACAGACAGACAGTCAGTCAAGACAGACAGACAGTCAGTCAAGACAGACAGACGGACAGACAGACAGTCAAGACAGACAGACGGACAGACAGACAGTCAAGACAGACAGACAAACATACAGAAAGTCAGACAGTCAGTCAATACAGACAGACAGACAGTCAGTCAAGACACACAGACAGAAAGTCAGTCAAGACAGACAGACAGACAGATAGTCAGTCAAGACATTCAGTCAAGACAGACAGACAGTCAGTCAAGACAGACAGACAGTCAGTCAAGACAGACAGACAGTCAGTCAAGACAGACAGACGGACAGACAGACAGTCAAGACAGACAGACGGACAGACAGACAGTCAAAACAGACAGACAGACATACAGAAAGTCAGACAGTCAGTCAAGACAGACAGACAGACAGTCAGTCAAGACTGACAGACAGACAGTCAGTCAGTCAAGACACAGAAAGAGAGACAGTCAGTCAAGACAGACAGACAGACATTCAGTCTAGACAGACAGACAGACAGACAGACAGTCAAGACAGACAGACAGACATACAGAAAGACAGACAGTCAGTCAAGACAGACAGACAGACAGACAGTCAAGACAGACAGACAGACAGTCAGTCAGTCAGTCAAGACAGACAGACAGACAGTCAGTAAAGACAGACAGACAGACAGTCAAGACAGACAGACAGACAGTCAGTCAAGACAGACAGACAGACAGATAGTCAGACAGACAGACAGACAGTCAGTCAAGACATTCAGTCAAGACAGACAGACAGTCATTCAAGACAGACAGACAGTCAGTCAAGACAGATAGACGAAAGACGGACAGTCAAGACAGACAGACGGACAGACAGACAGTCAAGACAGACAGACAGAAAGACAGACAGTCAGTCAAGACAGACAGACAGACAGTCAGTCAAGACACAGACAGACAGACAGTCAGTCAAGACACACAGACAGACAGACAGACAGACATTCAGTCAAGACAGACAGTCAGTCAAGACAGACAGACAGACAGTCAGTCAAGACAAACAGACAGACAGTCAGTCAAGACAAACAGACAGACAGTCAGTCAAGACAGACAGACAGACAGAAAGACACCCAGACAGATATTCAGTCAAGAAAGAAAGACAGAAAGTCAGTCAAGACACACAGACAGATAGACAGTCAGTCAAGACAGACAGACAGTCAGTCAAGACAGACATACAGACAAGACAGACGGATAGACAGACAGTCAGTCAAGACAGACAGACAGACAGTCAATCAAGACACACAGATAGAGAGATTGTCAGTCAAGACAGGCAGACAGACAGACATTCAGTCAAGACAGACAGACAAACAGACAGTCAGTTAAGACAGACAAACAGTCAGTCAAGACAGACAGACAGACAGTCAGTCAAGACTGACAGACAGTCAGTCAAGAAAGACAGACAGTCAGTCAAGACAGACAGACAGTCAGTCAAGACAGACAGACGGACAGACAGACAGTCAAGACAGACAGACGGACAGACAGACAGTCAAGACAGACAGACAGACATACAGAAAGACAGATAGTCAGTCAAGACAGACAGACAGACAGTCAGTCAAGACTGACAGACAGACAGTCAGTCAGTCAAGACACAGACAGAGAGACAGTCAGTCAAGACAGACAGACAGACAGACAGACAGACATTCAGTCTAGACAGACAGACAGACAGACAGTCAAGACAGACAGACAGCCAGTCAGACAGTCAAGACAGACAGACATACAGACATTCAGTCTAGACAGACAGACAGACAGTCAGTCAAGACTGACAGACAGACAGATAGTCAGACAGACAGACAGACAGTCAGTCAAGACAGACAGACAGTCAGTCAAGACGGACAGACAGACAGTCAAGACAGACAGACAGACAGACAGAAAGACTGACAGTCAATCAAGACAGACAGACAGTCAGTCAAGACAGACAGACAGTCAGTCAAGACAGACAGACAGTCAGGCAAGACGGACAGACAGACAGTCAAGACAGACAGACAGACAGACAGAAAGACTGACAGTCAATCAAGACAGACAGACAGACAGTCAGTCAAGACACAGACAGAAAGAAAGACAGACAAACATTCAGTCAAGACAGACAGACAGACAGTCACTCAAGACAGACAGACAGACAGTCAGTCAAGAAAGAGAGAAAGACAGTCAGTCAAGACAAACACACAGACAGTCAGTCAAGACAGACAGACAGACAGATAGTCAGTCAAGACAGACAGAAAGACAACCAGACAGACATTCAGTCAAGACAGAAAGACAGATAGTCAGTCAAGACACACAGACAGATAGACAGTCAGTCAAGACAGAGAGACAGTCAGTCAAGACAGACATATAGTAGTCAAGACAGACAAACAGTCAGTCAAGACAGACAGACAGTCAGTCAAGACAGACAGACAATCAGTCAAGACAGACAGACGGACAGGCAGACAGTCAAGACAGACAGACAGACAGACAGACAGACAGACAGAAAGACAGACAGACAGACAGTCAGTCAAGACACACAGACAGATAGACAGTCAGTCAAGACAGACAGACAGGCAAATAGTCAGTCAAGACAGACAGACAGACAGTCAGTCAAGACAGACAGACAGACAGTCAGTCAAGACAAACAGACAGATAGACAGTCAGTCAAGACAGACAGACAGACAGTCAGTCAAGACAGACAGATAGACAGTCATTCAAGAAAGACAAACAAACAGACGAGAGACAAACAGACATTCAGTCAAGACAGACAGACAGACAGATAGTCAGACAGACAGACAGACAGTCAGTAAAGACAGACAGACAGTCAGTCAAGACAGACAGACAGTCAGTCAAGACAGACAGACAGTCAGTCAAGACAGACAGACGGACAGACAGACAGTCAAGACAGACAGACAGACAGACAGACAGACAGTCAAGACAGACAGACAGACAGACAGACAGAAAGACTGACAGTCAATCAAGACAGACATACAGACAGTCAGTCAAGACACAGACAGAGAGACACACAGTCAAGACAGACAGACAGAAAGACAGACAGACATTCAGTCAAGACAGACAGACAGACAGTCACTCAAGACAGACAGACAGACAGTCAGTCAAGACAGAGAGACAGACAGTCAGTCAAGACAAACAGACAGACAGTCAGTCAAGACAGACAGACAGACAGATAGTCAGTCAAGACAGACAGAAAGACAATCCGACAGACATTCAGTCAAGACAGAAAGACAGACAGTCAGTCAAGACACACAGACAGATCGACAGTCAGTCAAGACAGACAGACAGTCAGTCAATACAGACATACAGTAGTCAAGACAGACAAACAGTCAGTCAAGACAGACAGACAGACAGACAGACAGACATTCAGTCTAGACAGACAGACAGACAGACAGTCAAGACAGACAGACAGACAGTCAGACAGTCAAGACAGACAGACATACAGACATTCAGTCTAGACAGACAGACAGACAGTCAGTCAAGACTGACAGTCAGACAGATAGTCAGACAGACAGACAGACAGTCAGTCAAGACAGACAGACAGTCAGTCTAGACAGACAGACAGTCAGTCAAGACAGACAGACAGTCAGTCAAGACAGACAGACGGACAGACAGACAGTCAAGACAGACAGACAGACAGACAGAAAGACTGACAGTCAATCAAGACAGACAGACAGACAGTCAGTCAAGACACAGACAGACAGAAAGACAGACAAACATTCAGTCAAGACAAACAGACAGACAGTCACTCAAGACAGACAGACAGACAGTCAGTCAAGAAAGAGAGACAGACAGTCAGTCAAGACAAACACACAGACAGTCAGTCAAGACAGACAGACAGACAGATAGTCAGTCAAGACAGACAGAAAAACAACCAGACAGACATTCAGTCAAGACAGAAAGACAGACATTCAGTCAAGACAGAAAGACAGATAGTCAGTCAAGACACACAGACAGATAGACAGTCAGTCAAGACAGACAGACAGTCAGTCAAGACAGACATATAGTAGTCAAGACAGACAAACAGTCAGTCAAGACAGACAGACAGTCAGTCAAGACAGACAGACAATCAGTCAAGACAGACAGACGGACAGGCAGACAGTCAAGACAGACAGACAGACAGACAGACAGACAGACAGAAAGACAGACAGTCAGTCAAGACAGACAGACAGACAGTCAGTCAAGACACACAGACAGATAGACAGTCAGTCAAGACAGACAGACAGGCAAATAGTCAGTCAAGACAGACAGACAGACAGTCAGTCAAGACAGACAGACAGACAGTCAGTCAAGACAAACAGACAGATAGACAGTCAGTCAAGACAGACAGACAGACAGTCAGTCAAGACAGACAGATAGACAGTCATTCAAGAAAGACAAACAAACAGACAGACAGACAAACAGACATTCAGTCAAGACAGACAGACAGACAGATAGTCAGACAGACAGACAGACAGTCAGTCAAGACAGACAGACAGTCAGTCAAGACAGACAGACAGTCAGTCAAGACAGACAGACAGTCATTCAAGACAGACAGACAGTCGGTAAAGACAGACAGACGGACAGAAAGACAGTCAAGACCGACAGACAGACATACAGAAAGACAGAGAGTCAGTCAAGACAGACAGACAGACAGTCAGTCAAGACAGACAGACAGACAGTCAGTCAAGACAGACAGATAGACAGTCAGTCAAGAAAGACAAACAAACAGACAGACAGACAAACAGACATTCAGTCAAGACAGACAGACAGACAGATAGTCAGACAGACAGACAGACAGTCAGTCAAGACAGACAGACAGTCAGTCAAGACAGACAGACAGTCATTCAAGACAGACAGACAGTCGGTCAAGACAGACAGACAGTCAAGACAGACAGACAGACAGTCAGTCAAGACATACAGACAGATAGACAGTCAGTCAATACAGACATACAGACAGTCAGTCAAGGCAGACAGACAAACAGACAGTCAGTTAAGACAGACAAACAGTCAGTCAAGACAGACAGACAGACAGTCAGTCAAGACAGACAGACAGTCAGTCAAGACAGACAGACAGACAGTCAGTCAAGACAGACAGACAGACAGTCAGTCTAGACAGACAGACAGACATAAAGTCAAAGACAAGACAGATAGTCTGTCAAGACAGACAGACAGATAGTCTGTCAAGACAAGACAAGACAGATAGTCTGTCAAGACAGACAGACAGATAGTCTGTCAAGACAGACAGACAGACAGACAGACAGTCAGTCAAGACACACTGACAGACAGTCAGTCAAGACAAACAGACAGACAGTCAGTCAAGACAAACAGACAGATTGAAAGTCAGTCAAGACAAACAGACAGACAGTCAGTCAAGACAGACAGACAGAGAGTCAGTCAAGACAGACAGTCAAACAGACAGTCAGTCAAGACTGACAGATAGTCAGACAGACAGACAGACAGTCAGTCAAGACAACCAGACAGTCAGTCAAGACAGACAGACAGTCAGTCAAGACAGACAGACAGTCAGTCAAGACAGACAGACGGACAGACAGACAGTCAAGACAGACAGACAGACAGACAGACAGACAGTCAAGACAGACAGACAGACAGACAGACAGAAAGACTGACAGTCAATCAAGACAGACAGACAGACAGTCAGTCAAGACACAGACAGAGAGACAGTCAGTCAAGACAGACAGACAGAAAGACAGACAGACATTCAGTCAAGACAGACAGACAGACAGTCACTCAAGACAGACAGACAGACAGTCAGTCAAGACAAACAGACAGATAGACAGTCAGTCAAGACAGACAGACAGACAGTCAGTCAAGACAGACAGATAGACAGTCATTCAAGAAAGACAAACAAACAGACGAGAGACAAACAGACATTCAGTCAAGACAGACAGACAGACAGATAGTCAGACAGACAGACAGACAGTCAGTAAAGACAGACAGACAGTCAGTCAAGACAGACAGACAGTCAGTCAAGACAGACAGACAGTCAGTCAAGACAGACAGACGGACAGACAGACAGTCAAGACAGACAGACAGACAGACAGACAGACAGTCAAGACAGACAGACAGACAGAAAGACTGACAGTCAATCAAGACAGACATACAGACAGTCAGTCAAGACACAGACAGAGAGACAGTCAGTCAAGACAGACAGACAGAAAGACAGACAGACATTCAGTCAAGACAGACAGACAGACAGTCACTCAAGACAGACAGACAGACAGTCAGTCAAGACAGAGAGACAGACAGTCAGTCAAGACAAACAGACAGACAGTCAGTCAAGACAGACAGACAGACAGATAGTCAGTCAAGACAGACAGAAAGACAATCCGACAGACATTCAGTCAAGACAGAAAGACAGACAGTCAGTCAAGACACACAGACAGATCGACAGTCAGTCAAGATAGACAGACAGTCAGTCAATACAGACATACAGTAGTCAAGACAGACAAACAGTCAGTCAAGACAGACAGACAGACAGACAGACAGACATTCAGTCTAGACAGACAGACAGACAGACAGTCAAGACAGACAGACAGACAGTCAGACAGTCAAGACAGACAGACATACAGACATTCAGTCTAGACAGACAGACAGACAGTCAGTCAAGACTGACAGTCAGACAGATAGTCAGACAGACAGACAGACAGTCAGTCAAGACAGACAGACAGACAGTCAGACAGTCAAGACAGACAGACATACAGACATTCAGTCTAGACAGACAGACAGACAGTCAGTCAAGACTGACAGTCAGACAGATAGTCAGACAGACAGACATACAGTAGTCAAGACAGACAAACAGTCAGTCAAGACAGACAGACAGACAGACAGACAGACATTCAGTCTAGACAGACAGACAGACAGACAGTCAAGACAGACAGACAGACAGTCAGACAGTCAAGACAGACAGACATACAGACATTCAGTCTAGACAGACAGACAGACAGTCAGTCAAGACTGACAGTCAGACAGATAGTCAGACAGACAGACAGACAGTCAGTCAAGACAGACAGACAGTCAGTCTAGACAGACAGACAGTCAGTCAAGACAGACAGACAGTCAGTCAAGACAGACAGACGGACAGACAGACAGTCAAGACAGACAGACAGACAGACAGAAAGACTGACAGTCAATCAAGACAGACAGACAGACAGTCAGTCAAGACACAGACAGACAGAAAGACAGACAAACATTCAGTCAAGACAAACAGACAGACAGTCACTCAAGACAGACAGACAGACAGTCAGTCAAGAAAGAGAGACAGACAGTCAGTCAAGACAAACACACAGACAGTCAGTCAAGACAGACAGACAGACAGATAGTCAGTCAAGACAGACAGAAAAACAACCAGACAGACATTCAGTCAAGACAGAAAGACAGACATTCAGTCAAGACAGAAAGACAGATAGTCAGTCAAGACACACAGACAGATAGACAGTCAGTCAAGACAGACAGACAGTCAGTCAAGACAGACATATAGTAGTCAAGACAGACAAACAGTCAGTCAAGACAGACAGACAGTCAGTCAAGACAGACAGACAATCAGTCAAGACAGACAGACGGACAGGCAGACAGTCAAGACAGACAGACAGACAGACAGACAGACAGACAGAAAGACAGACAGTCAGTCAAGACAGACAGACAGACAGTCAGTCAAGACACACAGACAGATAGACAGTCAGTCAAGACAGACAGACAGGCAAATAGTCAGTCAAGACAGACAGACAGACAGTCAGTCAAGACAGACAGACAGACAGTCAGTCAAGACAAACAGACAGATAGACAGTCAGTCAAGACAGACAGACAGACAGTCAGTCAAGACAGACAGATAGACAGTCATTCAAGAAAGACAAACAAACAGACAGACAGACAAACAGACATTCAGTCAAGACAGACAGACAGACAGATAGTCAGACAGACAGACAGACAGTCAGTCAAGACAGACAGACAGTCAGTCAAGACAGACAGACAGTCAGTCAAGACAGACAGACAGTCATTCAAGACAGACAGACAGTCGGTAAAGACAGACAGACGGACAGAAAGACAGTCAAGACCGACAGACAGACATACAGAAAGACAGAGAGTCAGTCAAGACAGACAGACAGACAGTCAGTCAAGACAGACAGACAGACAGTCAGTCAAGACAGACAGATAGACAGTCAGTCAAGAAAGACAAACAAACAGACAGACAGACAAACAGACATTCAGTCAAGACAGACAGACAGACAGATAGTCAGACAGACAGACAGACAGTCAGTCAAGACAGACAGACAGTCAGTCAAGACAGACAGACAGTCATTCAAGACAGACATACAGTCGGTCAAGACAGACAGACAGTCAAGACAGACAGACAGACAGTCAGTCAAGACATACAGACAGATAGACAGTCAGTCAATACAGACATACAGAGAGTCAGTCAAGGCAGACAGACAAACAGACAGTCAGTTAAGACAGACAAACAGTCAGTCAAGACAGACAGACAGACAGTCAGTCAAGACAGACAGACAGTCAGTCAAGACAGACAGACAGACAGTCAGTCAAGACAGACAGACAGACAGTCAGTCTAGACAGACAGACAGACATAAAGTCAAAGACAAGACAGATAGTCTGTCAAGACAGACAGACAGATAGTCTGTCAAGACAAGACAAGACAGATAGTCTGTCAAGACAGACAGACAGATAGTCTGTCAAGACAGACAGACAGACAGACAGACAGTCAGTCAAGACACACTGACAGACAGTCAGTCAAGACAAACAGACAGACAGTCAGTCAAGACAAACAGACAGATTGAAAGTCAGTCAAGACAAACAGACAGACAGTCAGTCAAGACAGACAGACAGAGAGTCAGTCAAGACAGACAGTCAAACAGACAGTCAGTCAAGACTGACCGACAGACAGATAGTCAGACAGACAGACAGACAGTCAGTCAAGACAACCAGACAGTCAGTCAAGACAGACAGACAGTCAGTCAAGACAGACAGACAGTCAGTCAAGACAGACAGACGGACAGACAGACAGTCAAGACAGACAGACAGACAGACAGACAGACAGTCAAGACAGACAGACAGACAGACAGACAGAAAGACTGACAGTCAATCAAGACAGACAGACAGACAGTCAGTCAAGACACAGACAGAGAGACAGTCAGTCAAGACAGACAGACAGAAAGACAGACAGACATTCAGTCAAGACAGACAGACAGACAGTCACTCAAGACAGACAGACAGACAGTCAGTCAAGACAAACAGACAGATAGACAGTCAGTCAAGACAGACAGACAGACAGTCAGTCAAGACAGACAGATAGACAGTCATTCAAGAAAGACAAACAAACAGACGAGAGACAAACAGACATTCAGTCAAGACAGACAGACAGACAGATAGTCAGACAGACAGACAGACAGTCAGTAAAGACAGAAAGACAGTCAGTCAAGACAGACAGACAGTCAGTCAAGACAGACAGACAGTCAGTCAAGACAGACAGACGGACAGACAGACAGTCAAGACAGACAGACAGACAGACAGACAGACAGTCAAGACAGACAGACAGACAGACAGACAGAAAGACTGACAGTCAATCAAGACAGACATACAGACAGTCAGTCAAGACACAGACAGAGAGACAGTCAGTCAAGACAGACAGACAGAAAGACAGACAGACATTCAGTCAAGACAGACAGACAGACAGTCACTCAAGACAGACAGACAGACAGTCAGTCAAGACAGAGAGACAGACAGTCAGTCAAGACAAACAGACAGACAGTCAGTCAAGACAGACAGACAGACAGATAGTCAGTCAAGACAGACAGAAAGACAATCCGACAGACATTCAGTCAAGACAGAAAGACAGACAGTCAGTCAAGACACACAGACAGATCGACAGTCAGTCAAGATAGACAGACAGTCAGTCAATACAGACATACAGTAGTCAAGACAGACAAACAGTCAGTCAAGACAGACAGACAGACAGACAGACAGACATTCAGTCTAGACAGACAGACAGACAGACAGTCAAGACAGACAGACAGACAGTCAGACAGTCAAGACAGACAGACATACAGACATTCAGTCTAGACAGACAGACAGACAGTCAGTCAAGACTGACAGTCAGACAGATAGTCAGACAGACAGACAGACAGTCAGTCAAGACAGACAGACAGTCAGTCTAGACAGACAGACAGTCAGTCAAGACAGACAGACAGTCAGTCAAGACAGACAGACGGACAGACAGACAGTCAAGACAGACAGACAGACAGACAGAAAGACTGACAGTCAATCAAGACAGACAGACAGACAGTCAGTCAAGACACAGACAGACAGAAAGACAGACAAACATTCAGTCAAGACAAACAGACAGACAGTCACTCAAGACAGACAGACAGACAGTCAGTCAAGAAAGAGAGACAGACAGTCAGTCAAGACAAACACACAGACAGTCAGTCAAGACAGACAGACAGACAGATAGTCAGTCAAGACAGACAGAAAAACAACCAGACAGACATTCAGTCAAGACAGAAAGACAGACATTCAGTCAAGACAGAAAGACAGATAGTCAGTCAAGACACACAGACAGATAGACAGTCAGTCAAGACAGACAGACAGTCAGTCAAGACAGACATATAGTAGTCAAGACAGACAAACAGTCAGTCAAGACAGACAGACAGTCAGTCAAGACAGACAGACAATCAGTCAAGACAGACAGACGGACAGGCAGACAGTCAAGACAGACAGACAGACAGACAGACAGACAGACAGAAAGACAGACAGTCAGTCAAGACAGACAGACAGACAGTCAGTCAAGACACACAGACAGATAGACAGTCAGTCAAGACAGACAGACAGGCAAATAGTCAGTCAAGACAGACAGACAGACAGTCAGTCAAGACAGACAGACAGACAGTCAGTCAAGACAAACAGACAGATAGACAGTCAGTCAAGACAGACAGACAGACAGTCAGTCAAGACAGACAGATAGACAGTCATTCAAGAAAGACAAACAAACAGACAGACAGACAAACAGACATTCAGTCAAGACAGACAGACAGACAGATAGTCAGACAGACAGACAGACAGTCAGTCAAGACAGACAGACAGTCAGTCAAGACAGACAGACAGTCAGTCAAGACAGACAGACAGTCATTCAAGACAGACAGACAGTCGGTAAAGACAGACAGACGGACAGAAAGACAGTCAAGACCGACAGACAGACATACAGAAAGACAGAGAGTCAGTCAAGACAGACAGACAGACAGTCAGTCAAGACAGACAGACAGACAGTCAGTCAAGACAGACAGATAGACAGTCAGTCAAGAAAGACAAACAAACAGACAGACAGACAAACAGACATTCAGTCAAGACAGACAGACAGACAGATAGTCAGACAGACAGACAGACAGTCAGTCAAGACAGACAGACAGTCAGTCAAGACAGACAGACAGTCATTCAAGACAGACAGACAGTCGGTCAAGACAGACAGACAGTCAAGACAGACAGACAGACAGTCAGTCAAGACATACAGACAGATAGACAGTCAGTCAATACAGACATACAGACAGTCAGTCAAGGCAGACAGACAAACAGACAGTCAGTTAAGACAGACAAACAGTCAGTCAAGACAGACAGACAGACAGTCAGTCAAGACAGACAGACAGTCAGTCAAGACAGACAGACAGACAGTCAGTCAAGACAGACAGACAGACAGTCAGTCTAGACAGACAGACAGACATAAAGTCAAAGACAAGACAGATAGTCTGTCAAGACAGACAGACAGATAGTCTGTCAAGACAAGACAAGACAGATAGTCTGTCAAGACAGACAGACAGATAGTCTGTCAAGACAGACAGACAGACAGACAGACAGTCAGTCAAGACACACTGACAGACAGTCAGTCAAGACAAACAGACAGACAGTCAGTCAAGACAAACAGACAGATTGAAAGTCAGTCAAGACAAACAGACAGACAGTCAGTCAAGACAGACAGACAGACAGTCAGTCAAGACAGACAGTCAAACAGACAGTCAGTCAAGACTGACCGACAGACAGATAGTCAGACAGACAGACAGACAGTCAGTCAAGACAACCAGACAGTCAGTCAAGACAGACAGACAGTCAGTCAAGACAGACAGACAGTCAGTCAAGACAGACAGACGGACAGACAGACAGTCAAGACAGACAGACAGACAGACAGACAGACAGTCAAGACAGACAGACAGACAGACAGTCAGTCAAGACAGAGAGACAGACAGTCAGTCAAGACAAACAGACAGACAGTCAGTCAAGACAGACAGACAGACCGATAGTCAGTCAAGACAGACAGAAAGACAATCCGACAGACATTCAGTCAAGGCAGAAAAGACAGACAGTCTTCAAGACACACAGACAGATCGACAGTCAGTCAAGACAGACAGACAGTCAGTCAATACAGACATACAGTAGTCAAGACAGACAAACAGTCAGTCAAGACAGACAGACAGTCAGTCAAGACAGACAGACAATCAGTCAAGACAGACAGACGGACAGGCAGACAGTCAAGACAGACAGACAGACAGACAGAAAGACAGACAGTCAGTCAAGACAGACAGACAGACAGTCAGTCAAGACACACAGACAGATAGACAGTCAGTCAAGACAGACAGACAGGCAAATAGTCAGTCAGGACAGACAGACAGGCAGTCAGTCGAGACAGACAAACAGACAGTCAGTCAAGACACACTGACAGACAGTCAGTCAAGACAGACAGACAGACAGTCAGTCAAGACAAACAGACAGATAGACAGTCAGTCAAGACAGACAGATAGACAGTCAGTCAAGAAAGACAAACAAACAGACAGACAGACAAACAGACAGTCAGTCAAGACAGACAGACACACAGATAGTCAGACAGACAGGCAGACAGTCAGTCAAGACAGACAGACAGTCAGTCAAGACAGACAGACAGTCAGTCAAGACAGACAGACAGTCAGTCAAGACAGACAGACAGTCGGTCAAGACAGACAGACGGACAGACAGACAGTCAAGACCGACAGACAGACATACAGAAAAACAGAGAGTCAGTCAAGACAGACAGACAGACGGTCAGTCAAGACAGACAGACAGACAGTCAGTCAAGGCAGACAGACAGACAGACAGTCAGTCAAGACAGACAGACAGACATTCAGTCAAGACACAGACAGAGAGACAGTCAGTCAAGACAGACAGACAGACAGTCAGTCAAGGCAGACAGACAGACAGTCAGTCAGTCAAGACAGACAGACAGACATTCAGTCAAGACACAGACAGAGAGACAGTCAGTCAAGACAGACAGACAGACAGACAGACAGACATTTAGTCAAGACAGAGAGACATTCAGTCAAGACAGACAGACAGACAGTCAGTCAAGACAGACAGACAGACTGTCAGTCAAGACAGACAGACAGACAGATAGTCAGTCAAGACAGACAGACAGACATCCAGACAGACATTCAGTCAAGACAGACAGACAGACAGACAGTCAGTCAAGACAGACAGAAAGACAACCAGACAGACATTCAGTCAATACAGGTAGTCAAGACAGACATGCAGTCAGTCAAGACAGACAAACAGTCAGTCAAGACAGACAGACAGTCAGTCAAGACAGACAGACAGTCAGTCGAGACAGACAGACAGTCAGTCAAGACAGACAGACAGTCAGTCAAGACAGACAGACACTCAGTCAAGACAGACAGACAGTCAGTCAAGACAGAAAGACGGACAGATAGACAGTCAAGACAGACAGACAGACAGACAGACAGACAGATAGTCAGTCAAGACAGACAGAAAGACAATCCGACAGACATTCAGTCAAGACAGAAAGACAGACAGTCAGTCA
>JAUPMV010000004.1:77500-92500 GCA_030848855.1 Branchinecta sandiegonensis | reverse complement strand
AGTCAGTCAAGACACACAGACGGACAGATTGTCAGTCAAGACAGAAAGACAGACAGACATTCAATCAAGACAGACAGACAGACAGTCAGTCAAGAAACACAGACAAACAGACAGTCAGTTAAGACAGACAAACAGTCAGTCAAGACAGACAGACAGACAGTCAGTCAAGACAGACAGACAGTCAGTAAGTCAAGACAGACAGACGGACAGATAGACAGTCAAGACAGACAGACGGACAGACAGACAGACAGACATACAGAAAGACAGACAGTCAGTCAAGACAGACAGACAGACAGTCAGTCAAGACTGACAGAAAGACAGTCAGTCAGTCAAGACACAGACAGAGAGACAGTCAGTCATGACAGACAGACATTCAGTCTAGACAGACAGACAGACAGACAGTCAAGACAGACAGACAGACAGTCAGTCAGTCAAGACAGACAGACATACAGTCAGACAAGACACACAGACAGATAGACAGACAGACAAACAGACAGTCAGTCAAGACTGACAGACAGACAGATAGTCAGACAGACAGACAGACAGTCAGTCAAGACAGACAGACAGTCAGTCAAGACAGACAGACAGTCAGTCGAGACGGACAGACAGTCAGTCAAGACAGACAGACGGACAGACAGACAGTCAAGACAGACAGACAGACAGACAGAAAGGCTGACAGTCAATCAAGACAGAAAGACAGACAG
This sequence comes from Branchinecta sandiegonensis, assembly GCA_030848855.1. Taxonomy (NCBI): domain Eukaryota; kingdom Metazoa; phylum Arthropoda; class Branchiopoda; order Anostraca; family Branchinectidae; genus Branchinecta; species Branchinecta sandiegonensis. The sequence continues at coordinate 91,796 of JAUPMV010000004.1, read as the reverse complement.
TCACTCAAGACAGACAGACAGACAGTCAGTCAAGACAGAGAGACAGACAGTCAGTCAAGACAAACAGACAGACAGTCAGTCAAGACAGACAGACAGACAGATAGTCAGTCAAGACAGACAGAAAGACAACCAGACAGACATTCAGTCAAGACAGAAAGACAGACAGTCAGTCAAGACACACAGACAGATAGACAGTCAGTCAAGACAGACAGACAGTCAGTCAAGACAGACAAACAGTCATTCAAGACAGACAGACAGTCAGTCAAGACAGACAGACAATCAGTCAAGACAGACAGACGGACAGGCAGACAGTCAAGACAGACAGACAGACAGACAGACAGACAGACAGACAGACAGACAGACAGACAGAAGCACAGACAGTCAGTCAAGACAGACAGAGAGACAGTCAGTCAAGACACACAGACAGATAGACAGTCAGTCAAGACAGACAGACAGACAAATAGTAAGTCAAGACAGACAGACAGACAGTCAGTCAAGACACACTGACAGACAGTCAGTCAAGACAGACAGACAGACAGTCAGTCAAGACAAACAGACAGTCAGTCAAGACAGACAGACAGTCATTCAAGACAGACAGACAGACAGATAGTCAGTCAAGACAGACAGACAGACACCCAGACAGACATTCAGTCAAGACAGACAGACAGACACCCAGACAGACAGACAGTCAAGACAGACACACAGGCAGTCAAGACAGACATACAGTCAGTCAAGAAAGACATACAGTCAGTCAAGACCGACAAACAGTCAGTCAAGACAGACAGACAGTCATTCAAGACAGACAGACAGTCGGTCAAGACAGACAGACGGACAGACAGGCAGTCAAGACCGACAGACAGACATACAGAAAGACAGAGAGTCAGTCAAGAGAGACAGACAGACAGTCAGTCAAGACAGACAGACAGACAGTCAGTCAAGACAGACAGACAGTCAGTCAAGACAGACAGACAGTCATTCAAGACAGACAGACAGTCGGTCAAGACAGACAGACAGTCAAGACCGCCACACAGACATACAGAAAGACAGAGAGTCAGTCAAGACAGACAGACAGACAGTCAGTCAAGACAGACAGACAGACAGTCAGTCAAGACAGACAGACAGACAGTCAGTCAAGACAGACAGACAGACAGTCAGTCAAGACACAGACAGAGGGACAGTCAGTCAAGACAGACAGACAGTCATTCAAGACAGACAGACAGACAGATAGTCAGTCAAGACAGACAGACAGTCGGTCAAGACAGACAGACAGTCAAGACCGACACACAGACATACAGAAAGACAGAGAGTCAGTCAAGACAGACAGACAGACAGTCAGTCAAGACAGACAGACAGACAGTCAGTCAAGACACACTGACAGACAGTCAGTCAAGACAGACAGACAGACAGTCAGTCAAGACAGACAGACAGTCAGTCAAGACAGACAGACAGTCATTCAAGACAGACAGACAGTCGGTCAAGACAGACAGACAGTCAAGACCGACACACAGACATACAGAAAGACAGAGAGTCAGTCAAGACAGACAGACAGACAGTCAGTCAAGACAGACAGACAGACAGTCAGTCAAGACACACTGACAGACAGTCAGTCAAGACAGACAGACAGACAGTCAGTCAAGACAAACAGACAGTCAGTCAAGACAGACAGACAGTCATTCAAGACAGACAGACAGACAGATAGTCAGTCAAGACAGACAGACAGACACCCAGACAGACATTCAGTCAAGACAGACAGACAGACACCCAGACAGACAGACAGTCAAGACAGACACACAGGCAGTCAAGACAGACATACAGTCAGTCAAGAAAGACATACAGTCAGTCAAGACCGACAAACAGTCAGTCAAGACAGACAGACAGTCATTCAAGACAGACAGACAGTCGGTCAAGACAGACAGACGGACAGACAGGCAGTCAAGACCGACAGACAGACATACAGAAAGACAGAGAGTCAGTCAAGAGAGACAGACAGACAGTCAGTCAAGACAGACAGACAGACAGTCAGTCAAGACAGACAGACAGTCATTCAAGACAGACAGACAGTCGGTCAAGACAGACAGACAGTCAAGACCGACACACAGACATACAGAAAGACAGAGAGTCAGTCAAGACAGACAGACAGACAGTCAGTCAAGACAGACAGACAGACAGTCAGTCAAGACAGACAGACAGACAGTCAGTCAAGACAGACAGACAGACAGTCAGTCAAGACACAGACAGAGGGACAGTCAGTCAAGACAGACAGACAGACAGACATTCAGTCAAGACAGACAGACAGACAGTCAGTCAAGACACACAGACAGAAAGTCCGTCAAGACAGACAGACAGACAGATAGTCAGTCAAGACAGACAGACAGACACCCAGACAGACATTCAGTCAAGACAGACAGACAGACACCCAGACAGACAGACAGTCAAGACAGACACACAGGCAGTCAAGACAGACATGCAGTCAGTCAAGAAAGACAGACAGATCAGACAGACAGACAGACAGACAGACAGACAGACAGAAGCACAGACAGTCAGTCAAGACAGACAGAGAGACAGTCAGTCAAGACACACAGACAGATAGACAGTCAGTCAAGACAGACAGACAGACAAATAGTAAGTCAAGACAGACAGACAGACAGTCAGTCAAGACACACTGACAGATAGTCAGTCAAGACAGACAGACAGACAGTCAGTCAAGACAAACAGACAGTCAGTCAAGACAGACAGACAGACACCCAGACAGACAGACAGTCAAGACAGACACACAGGCAGTCAAGACAGACATGCAGTCAGTCAAGAAAGACAGACAGATCAGACAGACAGACAGACAGACAGACAGACAGAAGCACAGACAGTCAGTCAAGACAGACAGAGAGACAGTCAGTCAAGACAGACAGACAGATAGACAGTCAGTCAAGACAGACAGACAGACAAATAGTAAGTCAAGACAGACAGACAGACAGTCAGTCAAGACACACTGACAGATAGTCAGTCAAGACAGACAGACAGACAGTCAGTCAAGACAAACAGACAGTCAGTCAAGACAGACAGACAGACACCCAGACAGACAGACAGTCAAGACAGACACACAGGCAGTCAAGACAGACATACAGTCAGTCAAGAAAGACATACAGTCGGTCAAGACAGACAGACAGTCAAGACCGACACACAGATATACAGAACGACAGAGAGTCAGTCAAGACAGACAGACAGACAGTCAGTCAAGACAGACAGACAGACAGTCAGTCAAGACACACTGACAGACAGTCAGTCAAGACAGACAGACAGACAGTCAGTCAAGACAAACAGACAGTCAGTCAAGACAGACAGACAGTCATTCAAGACAGACAGACAGACAGATAGTCAGTCAAGACAGACAGACAGACACCCAGACAGACATTCAGTCAAGACAGACAGACAGACACCCAGACAGACAGACAGTCAAGACAGACACACAGGCAGTCAAGACAGACATACAGTCAGTCAAGAAAGACATACAGTCAGTCAAGACCGACAAACAGTCAGTCAAGACAGACAGACAGTCATTCAATACAGACAGACAGTCGGTCAAGACAGACAGACGGACAGACAGGCAGTCAAGACCGACAGACAGACATACAGACAGACAGACAGACAGTCAGTCAAGACAGACAGACAGTCAGTCAAGACAGACAGACAGACAGTCAGTCAAGACAGACAGACAGTCAGTCAAGACAGACAGACAGTCAGTCAAGACAGACAGACAGTCAGTCAAGACAGACAGACAGTCATTCAAGACAGACAGACAGTCGGTCAAGACAGACAGACAGTCAAGACCGACACACAGACATACAGAAAGACAGAGAGTCAGTCAAGACAGACAGACAGACAGTCAGTCAAGACAGACAGACAGACAGTCAGTCAAGACAGACAGACAGAAGGTCAGTCAAGACAGACAGACAGACAGTCAGTCAAGACACAGACAGAGAGACAGTCAGTCAAGACAGACAGACAGACAGACATTCAGTCAAGACAGACAGACAGACAGTCAGTCAAGACACACAGACAGAAAGTCAGTCAAGACAGACAGACAGACAGATAGTCAGTCAAGACAGACAGACAGACACCCAGACAGACATTCAGTCAAGACAGACAGACAGACACCCAGACAGACAGACAGTCAAGACAGACACACAGGCAGTCAAGACAGACATGCAGTCAGTCAAGAAAGACATACAGTCAGTCAAGACAGACAAACAGTCAGTCAAGACAGACAGACAGTCAGTCAAGACAGACAGACAGTCAGCCAAGACAGACAGACAGTCAGTCAAGACAGAAAGACGGACAGACAGACAGTCAAGACAGACAGCCAGACAGACAGACAGACAGACAGACAGACAGAAAGACAGACAGACAGACAGTCAGTCAAGACAGACAGACAGACAGACAGTCAGTGTAGACACACAGACAGATAGACAGTCAGTCAAGACAGACAGACAGACAGACATTCAGTCAAGGTATTTCGGCCCTTTTTGGCAAGGGTCCTCGTCAGGCTGTCAATCTTCTGGTTCAACTTCGGGGAAGGAAACAAACCTGTAATCTATTACAGGTTTGTTTCCTTCCCCGAAGTTGAACCAGAAGATTGACAGCCTGACGAGGACCCTTGCCAAAAAGGGCCGAAATATCGCTGATGAAGAATCGTAGCTGACGTACCCGTTGTAAACATTGTTTGAATAAATGTTTCAAAGTCAGCTTGGGCTCAAAGAATATTCATTCAGTCAAGACAGATAGACAGACAGTCAGTCAAGAAAAACAGACAGACAGTTAGTCAAGACAGACAGACAGACAGATTGTCAGTCAAGACAGAAAGACAGACAGACATTCAGTCAAGACAGACAGACAGACAGTCAGTCAAGACACACAGACAGATAGACAGTCAGTCAATACAGACAGACAGACAGACAGACAGTCAGTCAAGACGGACAGACAGACTGTCAGTCAAGGCAGACAGACAAACAGACAGTCAGTCAAGACAGACAAACAGTCAGTCAAGACAGACAGACAGACAGTCAGTCAAGACAGACAGACAGTCAGTCAAGACAGACAGACAATCAGTCAAGACAGACAGACAGTCAGTCAAGACAGACAGACGGACAGACAGACAGTCAAGACAGACAGACGGACAGACAGACAGTCATGACAGACAGACAGACGTACAGAAAGTCAGACAGTCAGTCAAGACAGACAGACAGACAGTCAGTCAAGACTGACAGACAGACAGTTAGTTAGTCAAGACACAGACAGAGAGACAGTCAGTAAAGACAGACAGACAGACATTCAGTCTAGACAGACAGACAGACAGTCAAGACAGACAGACAGACATACCGAAAGACAGACAGTCAGTCAAGACAGATAGACAGACAGACAGTCAAGACAGACAGACAGACAGTCAGTCAGTCAGTCAAGACAGACAGACAGACAGTCAGTCAGTCAGTCAAGACAGACAGACAGACAGTCAGTCAAGACACACAGACAGATAGACAGACAGTCAAGACAGACAGACAGACCGACAGTCAGTCAAGACAGAAAGACAGACAGTCAAGACAGGCAGACAGACAGTCAGTCAAGACAGACAGACAGACAGATAGTCAGACAGACAGACAGACAGTCAGTCAAGACATTCAGTCAAGACAGACAGACAGTCATTCAAGACAGACAGACAGTCAGTCAAGACAGACAGACAGTCAGTCAAGACAGACAGACGAAAGACGGACAGTCAAGGCAGACAGACGGACAGACAGACAGTCAAGACAGACAGACAGAAAGACAGACAGTCAGTCAAGACAGACAGACAGACAGTCAGTCAAGACACAGACAGAGAGACATTCAGTCAAGACACACAGACAGACAGACATTCAGTCAAGACAGACAGACAGACAGTCAGTCAAGACAGACAGACAGACAGTCAGACAAGACAGAGAGACAGACAGTCAGTCAAGACAAACAGACAGACAGTCAGTCAAGACAGACAGACAGACAGAAAGACACCCAGACAGATATTCAGTCAAGACAGAAAGACAGAAAGTCAGTCAAGACACACAGACAGATAGACAGTCAGTCAAGACAGAAAGACAGTCAGTCAAGACAGACATACAGACAAGACAGACAGATAGACAGACAGTCAGTCAAGACAGACAGACAGACAGTCAATCAAGACACACAGACAGACAGATTGTCAGTCAAGACAGACAGACAGTTAGTCAAGACAGACAGACAGACAGTCAGTCAAGACTGACAGACATTCAGTCAAGAAAGACAGACAAACAGACAGTCAGTTAAGACAGACAAACAGTCAGTCAAGACAGACAGACAGACAGTCAGTCAAGACTGACAGACAGTCAGTCAAGACAGACAGACAGTCAGTCAAGACAGACAGACGGACAGACAGACAGTCAAGACAGACAGACGGACAGACAGACAGTCAAGACAGACAGACAGACAGTCAGTCAGTCAAGACACAGACAGAGAGAAAGTCAGTCAAGACAGACAGACAGACAGACAGACAGACATTCAGTCTAGACAGACAGACAGACAGACAGTCAAGACAGACAGGCAGACAGTCAGTCAGTCAAGACAGACAGACATACAGAAAGACAGACAGTCAGTCAAGACAGACAGACAGACAGTCAGTCAAGACTGACAGACAGACAGTCAGTCAGTCAAGACAGACAGACATACAGACATTCAGTCTAGACAGACAGACAGACAGTCAATCAAGACTGACAGACAGACAGATAGTCAGACAGACAGACAGACAGTCAGTCAAGACAGACAGAGAGTCAGTCAAGACAGACAGACAGTCAGTCAAGACAGACAGACAGTCAGTCAAGACAGACAGACAGTCAGTCAAGACAGACAGACAGTCAGTCAAGACAGACAGACGGACAGACCGACAGTCAAGACAGACAGACAGACAGACAGAAAGACTGACAGTCAATCAAGACAGACAGTCAGTCAAGACACAGACAGACAGAAAGACAGACAGACATTCAGTCAAGACAGACAGACAGACAGACATTCAAGACAGACAGACAGACAGTCAGTCAAGAAAGAGAGACAGACAGTCAGTCCAGACAAACACACAGACAGTCAGTCAAGACAGACAGACAGACAGATAGTCAGTCAAGACAGACAGAAAGACAACCAGAAAGACATTCAGTCAAGACAGAAAGACAGATAGTCAGTCAAGACACACAGACAGATAGACAGTCAGTCAAGACAGACATATAGTAGTCAAGACAGACAAACAGTCAGTCAAGACAGACAGACAGTCAGTCAAGACAGACAGAAAATCAGTCAAGACAGACAGACAGACAGTCAGTCAAGACAGACAGACAGACAGTCAGTCATGACAAACGGACAGATAGACAGTCATTCAAGACAGACAGAAAGACAGTCAGTCAAGACAGACAGATAGACAGTCAGTCAAGAAAGACAAACAAACAGACAGACAGACAGACAGTCAGTCAAGACACACTGACAGACAGTCAGTCAAGACAAACAGACAGACAGTCAGTCAAGACAAACAGACAGATTGAAAGTCAGTCAAGACAGACAGACAGACAGTCAGTCAAGACAGACAGACAGACAGTCAGTCAAGACAGACAGTCAAACAGACAGTCAGTCAAGACTGACAGACAGACAGATAGTCAGACAGACAGACAGACAGTCAGTCAAGACAGACAGACAGTCAGTCAAGACAGACAGACAGTCAGTCAAGACAGACAGACAGTCAGTCAAGACAGACAGACGGACAGACAGACAGTCAAGACAGACAGACAGACAGACAGTCAAGACAGACAGACAGACAGACAGACAGAAAGACTGACAGTCAATCAAGACAGACAGACAGACAGACAGTCAGTCAAGACACAGACAGAGAGACAGTCAGTCAAGACAGACAGACAGAAAGACAGACAGACATTCAGTCAAGACAGACAGACAGACAGTCACTCAAGACAGACAGACAGACAGTCAGTCAAGACAGAGAGACAGACAGTCAGTCAAGACAAACAGACAGACAGTCAGTCAAGACACACAGACAGATCGACAGTCAGTCAAGACAGACAGACAGTCAGTCAAGACAGACATACAGTAGTCAAGACATACAAACAGTCAGTCAAGACAGACAGACAGTCAGTCAAGACAGACAGACAATCAGTCAAGACAGACAGACGGACAGGCAGACAGTCAAGACAGACAGACAGACAGACAGAAAGACAGACAGTCAGTCAAGACAGACAGACAGACAGTCAGTCAAGACACACAGACAGATAGACAGTCAGTCAAGACAGACAGACAGGCAAATAGTCAGTCAAGACAGACAGACAGACAGTCAGTCGAGACAGACAGACAGACAGTCAGTCAAGACACACTGACAGAAAGTCAGTCATGACAGACAGACAGACAGTCAGTCAAGACAAACAGACAGATAGACAGTCAGTCAAGACAGACAGACAGACAGTCAGTCAAGACAGACAGATAGACAGTCAGTCAAGAAAGACAAACAAACAGACAGACAGACAAACAGACAGTCAGTCAAGACAGACAGACGGACAGATAGTCAGACAGACAGGCAGACAGTCAGTAAAGACAGACAGACAGTCAGTCAAGACAGACAGACAGTCAGTCAAGACAGACAGACAGTCGGTCAAGACAGACAGACGGACAGACAGACAGTCAAGACCGACAGACAGAAATACAGAAAAACAGAGAGTCAGTCAAGACAGACAGACAGACAGTCAGTCAAGACAGACAGACAGACAGACAGTCAGTCAAGACAGACAGACAGACAGACAGTCAGTCAAGACAGACAGACAGACATTCAGTCAAGACACAGACAGAGAGACAGTCAGTCAAGACAGACAGACAGACAGACAGACAGACAGACAGACATTCAGTCAAGACAGACAGACATTCAGTCAAGACAGACAGACAGACAGTCAGTCAAGACAGACAGACAGAAAGTCAGTCAAGACAGACAGACACACAGATAGTCAGTCAAGACAGACAGACAGACACCCAGACAGACATTCAGTCAAGACAGACAGACAGACAGACAGTCAGTCAAGACAGACAGAAAGACAACCAGACAGACATTCAGTCAATACAGGCAGTCAAGACAGACATGCAGTCAGTCAAGACAGACAAACAGTCAGTCAAGACAGACAAACAGTCAGTCAAGACAGACAGACAGTCAGTCAAGACAGACAGACAGTCAGTCAAGACAGACAGACACTCAGTCAAGACAGACAGACAGTCAGTCAAGACAGAAAGACGGACAGATAGACAGTCAAGACAGACAGACAGACAGACAGACAGACAGACAAACAGACAGACAGAAAGACAGTCAGTCAAGACAGACAGACAGACAGACAGTCAGTCAAGACACACAGACAGACAGACAGTCAGTCAAGACACAGACAGAGAGACAGTCAGTCAAGACAGACAGACAGACAGACATTCAGTCAAGACAGACAGACAGACAGTCAGTCAAGACACACAGACAGAAAGTCAGTCAAGACAGACAGACAGACAGATAGTCAGTCAAGACAGACAGACAGACACCCAGACAGACATTCAGTCAAGACAGACAGACAGACACCCAGACAGACAGACAGTCAAGACAGACACACAGGCAGTCAAGACAGACATGCAGTCAGTCAAGAAAGACATGCAGTCAGTCAAGACAGACAAACAGTCAGTCAAGACAGACAGACAGTCAGTCAAGACAGACAGACAGTCTGTCAAGACAGACAGACAGTCAGTCAAGACAGAAAGACGGACAGACATACAGTCAAGACAGACAGCCAGACAGACAGACAGACAGAAAGACAGACAGACAGACAGTCAGTCAAGACAGACAGACAGACAGACAGTCAGTCAAGACACACAGACAGATAGACAGTCAGTCAAGACAGACAGACAGACAGACATTCAGTCAAGACAGATAGACAGACAGTCAGTCAAGAAAAACAGACAGACAGTTAGTCAAGACAGACAGACAGACAGATTGTCAGTCAAGACAGAAAGACAGACAGACATTCAGTCAAGACAGACAGACAGACAGTCAGTCAAGACACACAGACAGATAGACAGTCAGTCAATACAGACAGACAGACAGAGAGACAGTCAGTCAAGACAGACAGACAGACAGTCAGTCAAGGCAGACAGACAAACAGACAGTCAGTCAAGACAGACAAACAGTCAGTCAAGACAGACAGACAGACAGTCAGTCAAGACAGACAGACGGACAGAAAGACAGTCAAGACAGACAGACGGACAGACAGACAGTCATGACAGACAGACAGACATACAGAAAGTCAGACAGTCAGTCAAGACAGACAGTCAGTCAAGACTGACAGACAGACAGTTAGTTAGTCAAGACACAGACAGAGAGACAGTCAGTAAAGACAGACAGACAGACATTCAGTCTAGACAGACAGACAGACAGTCAAGACAGACAGACAGACATACCGAAAGACAGACAGTCAGTCAAGACAGATAGACAGACAGACAGTCAAGACAGACAGACAGACAGTCAGTCAGTCAGTCAAGACAGACAGACAGACAGTCAGTCAGTCAGCCAAGACAGACAGACAGACAGTCAGTCAAGACACACAGACAGATAGACAGACAGTCAAGACAGACAGACAGACAGACAGATAGACAGACAGATGGTGGCTTCCCCTGGGGTAAGGTGCAGGAAGGTAATTGGTTATTTTTTTTGTTTTTCGAGAGGCAAGGTTGTGTCTGAGAGTAGGAACAGTGACCACTCTGCGTTTTATGTCTAAAATGTAAAGATTGTGGTACTCGGCGTCCAGAAATGGACTGAGTGTTTTTGTTATGTATGATTTATTTTGTATTTGTTAATAAACCCATTGAACTTGAACATTGAACTTGATTCAGTCAAGAAAGAGAGACCGACAGTCCGTCAAGACAGATAGACAGACAGTCAAGACAGACAGACAGACAGACAGTCAGTCAAGACAGAAAGACAGACAGTCAAGACAGACAGACAGACAGTCAGTCAAGACAGACAGACAGACAGATAGTCAGACAGACAGACAGACAGTCAGTCAAGACATTCAGTCAAGACAGACAGACAGTCATTCAAGACAGACAGACAGTCAGTCAAGACAGACAGACAGTCAGTCAAGACAGACAGACGAAAGACGGACAGTCAAGACAGACAGACGGACAGACAGACAGTCAAGACAGACAGACAGAAAGACAGACAGTCAGTCAAGACAGACAGACAGACAGTCAGTCAAGACACAGACAGAGAGACATTCAGTCAAGACACACAGACAGACAGACATTCAGTCAAGACAGACAGACAGACAGTCAGTCAAGACAGACAGACAGACAGTCAGACAAGACAGAGAGACAGACAGTCAGTCAAGACAAACAGACAGACAGTCAGTCAAGACAGACAGACAGACAGAAAGACACCCAGACAGATATTCAGTCAAGACAGAAAGACAGAAAGTCAGTCAAGACACACAGACAGATAGACAGTCAGTCAAGACAGACAGACAGTCAGTCAAGACAGACATACAGACAAGACAGACAGATAGACAGACAGTCAGTCAAGACAGACAGACAGACAGTCAATCAAGACACACAGACAGACAGATTGTCAGTCAAGACAGACAGACAGTCAGTCAAGACAGACAGACAGTCAGTCAAGACAGACAGACAGACAGTCAGTCAAGACTGACAGACATTCAGTCAAGAAAGACAGACAAACAGACAGTCAGTTAAGACAGACAAACAGTCAGTCAAGACAGACAGACAGACAGTCAGTCAAGACTGACAGACAGTCAGTCAAGACAGACAGACAGTCAGTCAAGACAGACAGACGGACAGACAGACAGTCAAGACAGACAGACGGACAGACAGACAGTCAAGACAGACAGACAGACAGTCAGTCAAGACTGACAGACAGACAGTCAGTCAGTCAAGACACAGACAGAGAGACAGTCAGTCAAGACAGACAGACAGACAGACAGACAGACATTCAGTCTAGACAGACAGACAGACAGACAGTCAAGACAGACAGACAGACAGTCAGTCAGTCAAGACAGACAGACATACAGAAAGACAGACAGTCAGTCAAGACAGACAGACAGACAGTCAGTCAAGACTGACAGACAGACAGTCAGTCAGTCAAGACACAGACAGAGAGACAGTCAGTCAAGACAGACAGACAGACAGACAGACAGACATTCAGTCTAGACAGACAGACAGACAGACAGTCAAGACAGACAGACAGACAGTCAGTCAGTCAAGACAGACAGACATACAGACATTCAGTCTAGACAGACAGACAGACAGTCAGTCAAGACTGACAGACAGACAGATAGTCAGACAGACAGACAGACAGTCAGTCAAGACAGACAGACAGTCAGTCAAGACAGACAGACAGTCAGTCAAGACAGACAGACAGTCAGTCAAGACAGACAGACAGTCAGTCAAGACAGACCGACGGACAGACAGACAGTCAAGACAGACAGACAGACAGTCAGTCAGTCAAGACAGACAGACATACAGAAAGACAGACAGTCAGTCAAGACAGACAGACAGACAGTCAGTCAAGACTGACAGACAGACAGTCAGTCAGTCAAGACACAGACAGAGAGACAGTCAGTCAAGACAGACAGACAGACAGACAGACAGACATTCAGTCTAGACAGACAGACAGACAGACAGTCAAGACAGACAGACAGACAGTCAGTCAGTCAAGACAGACAGACATACAGACATTCAGTCTAGACAGACAGACAGACAGTCAGTCAAGACTGACAGACAGACAGATAGTCAGACAGACAGACAGACAGTCAGTCAAGACAGACAGACAGTCAGTCAAGACAGACAGACAGTCAGTCAAGACAGACAGACAGTCAGTCAAGACAGACAGACAGTCAGTCAAGACAGACAGACAGACAGACAGTCAGTCAAGACTGACAGACAGACAGATAGTCAGACAGACAGACAGACAGTCAGTCAAGACAGACAGACAGTCAGTCAAGACAGACAGACAGTCAGTCAAGACAGACAGACAGTCAGTCAAGACAGACAGACAGTCAGTCAAGACAGACAGACGGACAGACAGACAGTCAAGACAGACAGACAGACAGACAGACAGACAGATAGTCAGTCAAGACAGACAGAAAGACAACCAGAAAGACATTCAGTCAAGACAGAAAGACAGATAGTCAGTCAAGACACACAGACAGATAGACAGTCAGTCAAGACAGACAGACAGTCAGTCAAGACAGACATATAGTAGTCAAGACAGAAAAACAGTCAGTCAAGACAGACAGACAGTCAGTCAAGACAGACAGAAAATCAGTCAAGACAGACAGACAGACAGTCAGTCAAGACAGACAGACAGACAGTCAGTCAAGACAAACGGACAGATAGACAGTCATTCAAGACAGACAGACAGACAGTCAGTCAAGACAGACAGATAGACAGTCAGTCAAGAAAGACAAACAAACAGACAGACAGACAGACAGTCAGTCAAGACACACTGACAGACAGTCAGTCAAGACAAACAGACAGACAGTCAGTCAAGACAAACAGACAGATTGAAAGTCAGTCAAGACAGACAGACAGACAGTCAGTCAAGACAGACAGACAGACAGTCAGTCAAGACAGACAGTCAAACAGACAGTCAGTCAAGACTGACAGACAGGACAGATAGTCAGACAGACAGACAGACAGTCAGTCAAGACAGACAGACAGTCAGTCAAGACAGACAGACAGTCAGTCAAGACAGACAGACAGTCAGTCAAGACAGACAGACAGTCAGTCAAGACAGACAGACGGACAGACAGACAGTCAAGACAGACAGACAGACAGACAGACAGACAGTCAAGACAGACAGACAGACAGACAGACGGACTGACAGTCAATCAAGACAGACAGACAGACAGTCAGTCAAGACACAGACAGAGAGACAGTCAGTCAAGACAGACAGACAGAAAGACAGACAGACATTCAGTCAAGACAGACAGACAGACAGTCACTCAAGACAGACAGACAGACAGTCAGTCAAGACAGAGAGACAGACAGTCAGTCAAGACAAACAGACAGACAGTCAGTCAAGACACAGAGACAGATCGACAGTCAGTCAAGACAGACAGACAGTCAGTCAAGACAGACATACAGTAGTCAAGACATACAAACAGTCAGTCAAGACAGACAGACAGTCAGTCAAGACAGACAGACAATCAGTCAA
>JAUPMV010000004.1:5000-72500 GCA_030848855.1 Branchinecta sandiegonensis | reverse complement strand
GTGGAAAGACTAAAGTGGACAGACTATAGTGGAAAGACTGAAGTGGATAGACTCAGTGAACAGACTAAAGTGTACACACTGAAGTGGACAGAATAAAGTGAAGACTATAGTGGAAAGACTAAAGTGGAAAGACTAAAGTGGACAGACTGTAGTAGACAGAATAAAGTGGAGACTATAGTGGAAAGACTAAAGTGGAAAGACTAAAGTGGACAGACTATAGTGGAAAGACTATAGTGGAAAGACTGTTGTGGACAGAATAAAGTGGAGACCATAGTGGAAAGACTAAAGTGGACAGAGAATAGTGGAAAGACTAAAGTGGATAGACTATAGTGGAAAGACTGTAGTGGACAGAATAAAGTTGAGACTATAGTGGAAAGACTAAAGTGGAAAGACTAAAGTTGACAGACTATAGCGGAAAGACTGAAGTGGATAGACTAAAGTGGAAAAATTAAAGTGGAAAGACTAAAGTGGACAGACTATAGTGGAAAGACTATAGAGGAAAGACTGTAGTGGACAGAAGAAAGTGGAGACTATAGTGGAAAGAATAAAGTGGAAAGACTTAAGTGGACAGAGAATATTGGAAAGACTATAGTGGAAAGACTGAAGTGGATAGACTCAGTGAACAGACTAAAGTGTACACACTGAAGTGGACAGAATAAAGTGAAGACTATAGTGGAAAGACTAAAGTGGAAAGACTAAAGTGGACAGACTGTAGTAGACAGAATAAAGTGGAAACTATAGTGGAAAGACTAAAGTGGAAAGACTAAAGTGGACAGACTATAGTGAAAAGACTATAGTGGAAAGACTGTTGTGGACAGAATAAAGTGGAGACCATAGTGGAAAGACTAAAGTGGACAGAGAATAGTGGAAAGACTAAAGGGGATAGACTATAGTGGAAAGACTGTAGTGGACAGAATAAAGTGGAGACTATAGTGGAAAGAATAAAGTGGAAAGACTTAAGTGGAGAGAGAAGATTGGAAAGACTAAAGTGGAAAGACTGTAGTGGACAGAATAAAGTGAAGACTATAGTGGAAAGACTAAAGTGGAAAGACTAAAGTGGACAGACTGTAGTAGACAGAATAAAGTGGAGACTATAGTGGAAAGACTAAAGTGGAAAGACTAAAGTGGACAGACTATAGTGGAAAGACTATAGTGGAAAGACTGTTGTGGACAGAATAAAGTGGAGACCATAGTGGAAAGACTAAAGTGGACAGAGAATAGTGGAAAGACTAAAGGGGATAGACTATAGTGGAAAGACTGTAGTGGACAGAATAAAGTGGAGACTATAGTGGAAAGACTAAAGTGGAATGACTAAAGTGGACAGACTATAGCGGAAAGACTGAAGTGGACAGACTAAAGTGGAAAAATTAAAGTGGAAAGACAAAAGTGGACAGACTATAGTGGAAACACTATAGTGGAAACACTATAGTGGACAGAATAAAGTGGAGACTATAGTGGAAAGAATAAAGCGGAAAGACTTAAGGACAGAGAATATTGGAAAGACTAAAGTGGAAAGACTGTAGTGGACAGAATAAAGTGGAGACTATAGTGGAAAGACTAAAGTGGAAAGAGAATAGTGGAAAGACGAAATTGGAAAGACTGTAGTGGACAGAATAAAGTGGAGACTATAGTGGAAAGACTAAAGTGGAAAGACTAAAGTGGACAGACTAAAGTGGAAAGACTGAAGTGGAAAGATTCAGTTGACAGACTAAAGTGTACACACTGAAGTGGACAGAATAAAGTGAAGACTATAGTGGAAAGACTAAAGTGGAAAGACTAAAGTGGACAGACTGTAGTAGACAGAATAAAGTGGAGACTATAGTGGAAAGACTAAAGTGGAAAGACTAAAGTGGACAGACTATAGTGGAAAGACTATAGTGGAAAGACTGTTGTGGACAGAATAAAGTGGAGACCATAGTGGAAAGACTAAAGTGGAGAGAGAATAGTGGAAAGACTAAAGGGGATAGACTATAGTGGAAAGACTGTAGTGGACAGAATAAAGTGGAGACTATAGTGGAAAGAATAAAGTGGAAAGACTTAAGTGGAGAGAGAATATTGGAAAGACTAAATTGGAAAGACTGTATTGGACAGAATAAAGTGAAGACTATAGTGGAAAGACTAAAGTGGACAGACTGTAGTAGACAGAATAAAGTGGAGACTATAGTGGAAAGACTAAAGTGGAAAGACTAAAGTGGACAGACTATAGTGGAAAGACTATAGTGGAAAGACTGTTGTGGACAGAATAAAGTGGAGACCATAGTGGAAAGACTAAAGTGGACAGAGAATAGTGGAAAGACTAAAGGGGATAGACTCTAGTGGAAAGACTGTAGTGGACAGAATAAAGTGGAGACAATAGTGGAAAGACTAAGTGGAATGACTAAAGTGGACAGACTATAGCGGAAAGACTGAAGTGGACAGACTAAAGTGGAAAAATTAAAGTGGAAAGACAAAAGTGGACAGACTATAGTGGAAAGACTATAGTGGAAAGACTGTAGTGGACAGAATAAAGTAGAGACTATAGTGGAAAGAATAAAGTGGAAAGACTGAAGGACAGAGAATATTGGAAAGACTAAAGTGGAAAGACTGTAGTGGACAGAATAAAGTGGAGACTATAGTGGAAAGACTAAAGTGGAAAGAGAATAGTGGAAAGTCGAAATTGGAAAGACTGTAGTGGACAGAATAAAGTGGAGACTATAGTGGAAAGACTAAAGTGGAAAGACTAAAGTGGACAGACTAAAGTGGAAAGACTGAAGTGGAAAGATTCAGTTGACAGACTAAAGTGTACACACTGAAGTGGACAGAATAAAGTGGAAAGACTAAAGTGGAAAGACTATAGTGGAAAGACTATAGTGGAAAGACTGTAGTGGACAGAATAAAGTGGAGACTATAGTGGAAAGACTAATGTGGAAAGACTGAAGTGGAAAGATTCAGTTGACAGACTAAAGTGTACACACTGAAGTGGACAGAATAAAGTGGAAAGACTGAAGGACAGAGAATATTGGAAAGACTAAAGTGGAAAGACTGTAGTGGACAGAATAAAGTGGAGACTATAGTGGAAAGACTAAAGTGGAAAGAGAATAGTGGAAAGACGAAATTGGAAAGACTGTAGTGGACAGAATAAAGTGGAGACTATAGTGGAAAGACTAAAGTGGAAAGACTAAAGTGGACAGACTAAAGTGGAAAGACTGAAGTGGAAAGATTCAGTTGACAGACTAAAGTGTACACACTGAAGTGGACAGAATAAAGTGGAAAGACTAAAGTGGAAAGACTAAAGTGGATAGACTATAGTGGAAAGACTAAAGTGGAGTCTTTCCACTTCAGTCATTTCCACTATCTTCTGTCCACTTTAGTCTTTCCACTTTAGTCTGTCCACTTTAGTCTTTCCACTATAGTCTGTCCACTTTAGTCTTTCCACTATAGTCTGTCCACTTTAGTCTTTCCACTTTATTCTTTCCACTTTAGTCTTTCCACTATAGTCTCCACTTTATTCTGTTCACTACAGTCTTTCCACTATAGTCTTTCCACTATAGTCTGTCCACTTTAGTCTTTCCACTTTAGTCTTTCCACTTTAGTCTTTCCACTTTAGTGTGTCCACTTTAGTCTTTCCACCATAGTCTGTCCACTTTGGTCTTTCCACTTTAGTCTTTCCGCTTTAGTCTGTCCACTTTAGTCTGTCCACTTTAGTCTTTCCACTACAGTCTGTCCACTTTTGTCTTTCCACTATTCTCTGTCCACTTT
Organism: Branchinecta sandiegonensis; assembly: GCA_030848855.1. NCBI lineage: Eukaryota > Metazoa > Arthropoda > Branchiopoda > Anostraca > Branchinectidae > Branchinecta > Branchinecta sandiegonensis. The sequence continues at coordinate 68,762 of JAUPMV010000004.1, read as the reverse complement.
AGTCTTTCCACTATAGTCTGTCCAATTTAGTCTTTCCGCTTTAGTCTGTCCACTTTAGTCTGTCCACTTTAGTCTGTCCACTTTAGTCTTTCCACTATTCTCTGTCCACTTTAGTCTTTCCACTTTAGTCTGTCCACTTTAGTCTTTCCACTTTAGTCTGTCCACTTTAGTCTTTCAACTATTCTCTGTCCACTTTAGTCTTTCCACTTTAGTCTTTCCACTATAGTCTCCCCTTTATTCTGTCCACTACAGTCTTTCCACTATAGTCTTTCCACTATAGTCTTTCCACTTTAGTCTGTCCACTTTAGTCTTTCCACTATAGTCTGTCCACTTTGGTCTTTCCACTTTAGTCTTTCCGCTTTAGTCTGTCCACTTTAGTCTGTCCACTTTAGTCTTTCCACTATAGTCTTTCCACTATAGTCTGTCCACTTTAATCTTTCCACTTTAGTCTTTCCACTTTAGTCTGTCCACTTTAGTCTTTCCACTATAGTCTGTCCACTTTAGTCTTTCCACTATTCTCTGTCCACTTTAGTCTTTCCACTTTAGTCTTTCCACTATAGTCTCCACTTTATTCTGTCCACTACAGTCTTTCACCTATAGTCTTTCCACTATAGTCTGTCCACTTTAGACTTTCCACTTTAGTCTTTCCACTTTAGTCTATCCACTTTAGTCTTTCCACTATAGTCTGTCCACTTTGGTCTTTCCACTTTAGTCTTTCCACTTTAGTCTTTCCACTATAGTCTCCACTTTATTCTGTCCACTACAGTCTTTCCACTATGTTCTTTCCACTATTCTCTGTCCACTTTAGTCTTTCCACTTTAGTCTGTCCACTTTAGTCTTTCAACTATAGTCTGTCCACTTTAGTCTTTCCACTTTAGTCTTTCCACTATAGTCTCCACTTTATTCTGTCCACTACAGTCTTTCCACTATAGTCTTTCCACTATAGTCTGTCCACTTTAGTCTGTCCACTTTAGTCTTTCCACTATAGTCTGTCCACTTTAGTCTTTCCACTATTCTCCGTCCACTTTAGTCTTTCCACTTTAGTCTGTCCACATTAGTCTTTCCACTATAGTCTGTCCACTTTAGTCTTTCAACTATTCTCTGTCCACTTTAGTCTTTCCACTTTAGTCTTTCCACTATAGTCTCCCCTTTATTCTGTTCTCTATTCTCCGTCCACTTTAGTCTTTCCACTTTAGTCTTTCCACTATAGTCTTTCCACTTCAGTTTGTCCACTTTAGTCTTTCCACTATAGTCTGTCCACTTTAGTCATTCCACTATAGTCTTTCCACTTTAGTCTGTCCACTTAGTCTTTCCACTTCAGTCTTTCCACTATAGTCTGTCCACTTTAGTCTTTCCACTTTAGTCTTTCCACTATTCTCTGTCCACTTTAGTCTTTCCACTATACTCTCCACTTTAGACTGTCCACTACAGTCTTTCCACTATAGTCTTTTCACTATAGTCTATCCACTTTAGTCTTTCCACTATTCTCTGTCCACTTTAGTCTTTCCACTATAGTCTGTCCACTTTAGTCTTTCCAATTTAGTTTTTCCACTTTGGTCTGTCCACTTCAGTCTTTCCACTATAGTCTGTCCACTTTAGTCTTTCCACTTTAGTCTTTCCACTATAGTCTCCTCTTTATTCTGGCTACTACAGTCTTTCCACTATAGTCTTTCCACTATAGTCTGTCCACTTTAGTCTTTCCACTATTCTCTGTCCACTTTAGTCTTTTCACTATAGTCTCCACTTTATTCTGTCCACTGCAGTCTTTCCACTATAGTCTTTCAACTATAGTCTGTCCACTTTATTCTGTCCACTACAGTCTTTCCACTATTCTCTGTCCACTTTAGTCTTTCCACTTTAGTCTTTCCACTATAGTCTCCACTTTATTCTGTCCACTACAGTCTCTCCACTATAGTCTTTCCACTAAAGTCTGTCCACTTTAGTCTTTCCACTATTCTCTGTCCACTTAGTCTTTCCACTATACTCTCCACTTTATTCTGTCTACTACAGTCTTTCCACTATAGTCTTTCCACTATAGTCTGTCAAATTTAGTCTTTCCACTTCAGTCTTTCCACTTTAGTCTTTCCACTATAGTCTCCACTTTATTCTGTCCACTTTAGTCTGTCCACTTTAGTCTTTCCACTATAGTCTGTCCACTTTGGTCTTTCAACTATAGTCTGTCCACTTTAGTCTTTCCACTTTAGTCTTTCCACTATAGTCTCCACTTTATTCTGTCCACTTTAGTCTGTCCACTTTAGTCTTTCCACTATTGTCTGTCCACTTTGGTCTTTCCACTTTAGTCTTTCCGCTTTAGTCTGTCCACTTTAGTCTGTCCACTTTCGTCTTTCCACTATAGTCTGTCCACTTTAGTCTTTCCACTATTCTCTGTCCACTTTAGTCTTTCCACTTTAGTCTGTCCACTTTAGTCTTTCCACTATAGTCTGTCCACTTTAGTCTTTCAACTATTCTCTGTCCACTTTGGTCTTTCCACTTTAGTCTTTCCACTATAGTCTCCACTTTATTCTGTCCACTACAGTCTTTCCACTATAGTCTTTCCACTATAGTCTTTCCACTTTAGTCTGTCCAATTTAGTCTTTCCACTATAGTCTGTCCACTTTGGTCTTTCCACTTTAGTCTTTCCGCTTTAGTGTGTCCACTTTAGTCTGTCCAGTTTAGTCTTTCCACTATAGTCTTTCCACTATAGTCTGTCCACTTTAGTCTTTCCACTTTAGTCTTTCCACTTTAGTCTGTCCACTTTAGTCTTTCCACTATAGTCCGTCAACTTTAGTCTTTCCACTATTCTCTGTCCACTTTAGGCTTTCCACTTTAGTCTTTCCACTATAGTCTCCACTTTATTCTGTCCACTACAGTCTTTCCACTATAGTCTTTTCACTATAGTCTATCCACTTTAGTCTTTCCACTATTCTCTGTCCACTTTAGTCTTTCCACTATAGTCTCCACTTTATTCTGTCCACTACAGTCTTTCCACTATAGCCTGTCCACTTTAGTCTTTCCACTTTAGTCTTTCCGCTTTAGTCTGTCCACTTTAGTCTTTCCATTTTAGTCTGTCCACTTTAGTCTCTCCACTTTAGTCTTTCCACTTTAGTCATTTCCACTATCTTCTGTCCACTTTAGTCTTTCCACTTTAGTCTTTCCACTTTAGTCTGTCCACTTTAGTCTTTCCACTATAGTCTGTCCACTTTAGTCTTTCCACTATAGTCTGTCCACTTCAGTCTTTCCACTTTAGTCTTTCCACTTTAGTCTTTCCACTATAGTCTCCACTTTATTCTGTCCACTTTAGTCTGTCCACTTTAGTCTTTCCACTATTGTCTGTCCACTTTGGTCTTTCCACTTTAGTCTTTCCGCTTTAGTCTTTCAACTATAGTCTGTCCACTTTATTCTGTCCACTACAGTCTTTCCACTATTCTCTGTCCACTTTAGTCTTTCCACTTTAGTCTTTCCACTATAGTCTCCACTTTATTCTGTCCACTACAGTCTCTCCACTATAGTCTTTCCACTAAAGTCTGTCCACTTTAGTCTTTCCACTATTCTCTGTCCACTTAGTCTTTCCACTATACTCTCCACTTTATTCTGTCTACTACAGTCTTTCCACTATAGTCTTTCCACTATAGTCTGTCCAATTTAGTCTTTCCACTTCAGTCTTTCCACTTTAGTCTTTCCACTATAGTCTCCACTTTATTCTGTCCACTTTAGTCTGTCCACTTTAGTCTTTCCACTATAGTCTGTCCACTTTGGTCTTTCCACTATAGTCTGTCCACTTTAGTCTTTCCACTTTAGTCTTTCCACTATAGTCTCCACTTTATTCTGTCCACTTTAGTCTGTCCACTTTAGTCTTTCCACTATTGTCTGTCCACTTTGGTCTTTCCACTTTAGTCTTTCCGCTTTAGTCTGTCCACTTTAGTCTGTCCACTTTCGTCTTTCCACTATAGTCTGTCCACTTTAGTCTTTCCACTATTCTCTGTCCACTTTAGTCTTTCCACTTTAGTCTGTCCACTTTAGTCTTTCCACTATAGTCTGTCCACTTTAGTCTTTAAACTATTCTCTGTCCACTTTGGTCTTTCCACTTTAGTCTTTCCACTATAGTCTCCACTTTATTCTGTCCACTACAGTCTTTCCACTATAGTCTTTCCACTATAGTCTTTCCACTTTAGTCTGTCCAATTTAGTCTTTCCACTATAGTCTGTCCACTTTGGTCTTTCCACTTTAGTCTTTCCGCTTTAGTGTGTCCACTTTAGTCTGTCCACTTTAGTCTTTCCACTATAGTCTTTCCACTATAGTCTGTCCACTTTAGTCTTTCCACTTTAGTCTTTCCACTTTAGTCTGTCCACTTTAGTCTTTTCACTATAGTCCGTCAACTTTAGTCTTTCCACTATTCTCTGTCCACTTTAGTCTTTCCACTTTAGTCTTTCCACTATAGTCTCCACTTTATTCTGTCCACTTCAGTCTTTCCACTATAGTCTTTTCACTATAGTCTATCCACTTTAGTCTTTCCACTATTCTCTGTCCACTTTAGTCTTTCCTCTATAGTCTCCACTTTATTCTGTCCACTACAGTCTTTCCACTATAGCCTGTCCACTTTAGTCTTTCCACTTTAGTCTTTCCGCTTTAGTCTGTCCACTTTAGTCTTTCCACTTTAGTCTGTCCACTTTAGTCTTTCCACTATAGTCTGTCCACTTTAGTCTTTCAACTATTCTCTGTTTACTTTGGTCTTTCCACTTTAGTCTTTCCACTATAGTCTCCACTTTATTCTGTCCACTACAGTCTTTCCACTATAGTCTTTCAACTATAGTCTTTCCACTTTAGTCTGTCCAATTTAGTCTTTCCACTCTAGTCTGTCCACTTTGGTCTTTCCACTTTAGTCTTTCCGCTTTAGTCTGTCCACTTTAGTCTGTCCACTAGTCTTTCCACTATAGTCTTTCCACTATAGTCTGTCCACTTTAGTCTTTCCACTATAGTCTTTCCACTATAGTCTGTCCACTTTAGTTTTTCCACTTTAGTCTTTCCACTTTAGTCTGTCCACTTTAGTCTTTCCACTATAGTCTGTCCACTTTAGTCTTTCCACTTTAGTCTTTCCACTTTATTCTGTCCACTGCAGTGTGTACACTTTAGTCTGTCCACTGAGTCTTTCCACTTCAGTCTTTCCACTATAGTCTATCCACTTTAGTCGTTCCACCCTAGTCTTTTCGCTTTAGTCTGTCCACTTAGTCTTTCCACTAGAGTTTGTCCACTTTAGGGTTCCACTTTAGTCTGTGCACTTTAGTCTTTCCACTTTAGTCATTTCCACTATCGTCTGTCCACTTTAGTCTTTCCACTTTAGTCTGTCCACTTTAGTCTTTCCACTATAGTCTGTCCACTTTAGTCTTTCCACTATAGTCCGTCCACTTTAGTCTTTCCACTTTAGTCTTTCCACTTTAGTCTGTCCACTTTAGTCTTTCCACTATAGTCTGTCCACTTGAGTCTTTCCACTTTAGTCTTTCCACTTTCTTCTCTCCACTTCAGTGTGTACACTTTAGTTTGTCCACTGAGTCTTTCCAATTCCATCTTTCCACTATAGTCTGTCCACTTTAGTCTTTCCACTTTAGTCTTTCCACTATAGTCTTTCCACTTCAGTTTGTCCACTTTAGTCTTTCCACTATAGTCTGTCCACTTTTGTCTTTCCACTATAGTCTTTCCACTTTAGTCTGTCCACTTAGTCTTTCCACTTCAGTCTTTCCACTATAGTCTGTCCACTTTAGTCTTTCCACTTTAGTCTTTCCACTATTCTCTGTCCACTTTAGTCTTTCCACTGTTCTCTGTCCACTTTAGTCTTTCCACTATAGTCTCCACTTTATTCTGTCCACTACAGTCTTTCCACTATAGTCTTTCAACTATTCTCTGTCCACTTTAGTCTTTCCACTATAGTCTCCACTTTACTCTGTCCACTACAGTCTTTCCACTATAGTCTGTCCACTTTAGTCTTTCCACTATAGTCTCCACTTTATTCTGTCCACTACAGTCTTTCCACTTTAGTCTTTCCACTATTCTCTGTCCACTTTAGTCTTTCCACTATAGTCTCCACTTTATTCTGTCCACTACAGTCTTTCCACTATAGTCTTTCCAATATAGTCTGTCCACTTTAGTCTTTAGACTATTCTCTGTCCACTTTAGTCTTTCCACTATAGTCTCCACTTTATTCTGTCTGCTACAGTCTTTCCACTATGGTCTTTCCACTATAGTCTGTCCACTTTAGTCTTTCCAATTTAGTTTTTCCACTTTAGTCTGTCCACTTCAGTCTTTCCACTATAGTCTGTCCACTTTAGTCTTTCCACTTTAGTCTTTCCACTATAGTCTCCACTTTATTCTGACCACTACAGTCTTTCCACTATATTCTTTCCACTATAGTCTGTCCACTTTAGTCTTTCAACTATATTCTGTCCACTTTAGTCTTTCCACTATTCTCTGTCCACTTTAGTCTTTCCACTATACTCTCCACTTTATTCTGTCCACTACAGTCTTTCCACTATAGTCTTTCCACTATAGTCTGTCCACTTTAGTGTTTCCACTTTAGTCTTTCCACTTTAGTCTGTCCACTTTAATCTTTCCACTATAGTCTGTCCTCTTTAGTCTTTCCACTATTCTCTGTCCACTTTAGTCTTTCCACTATACTCTCCACTTTATTCTGTCCACTACAGTCTTTCCACTATAGTCTGTCCACTTTAGTCTTTCCACTATAGTCTCCACTTTATTCTGTCCACTTTAGTCTTTCCACTAGAGTCTGTCCACTTTAGTCTGTCCACTTTAGTCTTTCCACTATAGTCTCCACTTTAATCTTTCCACTTTAGTTTTTCCACTTTAGTCTGTCCACTTCAGTCTTTCCACTATAGTCTGTCCACTTTAGTCTTTCCACTTTAGTCTTTCCACTATAGTCTCCACTTTATTCTGTCCACTACAGTCTTTGCACTATAGTCTTTCCACTATAGTCTGTCCACTTTAGTCTTTCCACTATTCTCTGTCCACTTTAGTCTTTCCACTATACTCTCCACTTTATTCTGTCCACTACGGTCTTTCCACTATAGTCTTTCCACTATAGTCTGTCCACTTTAGTCTTTCCACTTTAGTCTTTCCACTTTAGTCTGTCCACTTTAGTCTTTCCACTATAGTCTGTCCACTTTGGTCTTTCCACTTTAGTCTTTCCACTTTAGTCTTTCCACTATAGTCCCCACTTTATTATGTCCACTACAGTCTTTCCACTATAGTCTTTCCACTATAGTCTGTCCACTTTAGTTTTTCCACTTTAGTCTTTCCACTTTAGTCTGTCCACTTTAGTCGTTCCACCCTAGTCTTTTCGCTTTAGTCTGTCCACTTAGTCTTTCCACTAGAGTTTGTCCACTTTAGTCTTTCCACTTTAGTCTGTCCACTTTAGTCTTTCCACTTTAGCCATTTCCACTATCGTCTGTCCACTTTAGTCTTTCCACTTTAGTCTGTCTACTTTAGTCTTTCCACTATAGTCTGTCCACTTCAGTCTTTCCACTATAGTCCGTCCACTTTAGTCTTTCCACTTTAGTCTTTCCACTTTAGTCTGTCCACTTAGTCTTTCCACTACAGTCTTTCCACTTGAGTCTTTCCACTTTAGTCATTCCACTTTATTCTCTCCACTTCAGTGTGTACACTTTAGTTTGTCCACTGAGTCTTTCCACTTCAATCTTTCCACTATAGTCTGTCCACTTTAGTCTTTCCACTTTAGTCTTTCCACTATAGTCTTTCCACTTCAGTTTGTCCACCTTAGTCTTTCCACTATTCTCTGTCCACTTTAGTCTTTCCACAATAGTCTCCACTTTATTCTGTCCACTACAGTCTTTCCACTTTAGTCTTTCCACTATTCTCTGTCCACTTTAGTCTTTCCACTATAGTCTCCACTTTATTCTGTCCACTACAGTCTTTCCACTATAGTCTTTCCAATATAGTCTGTCCACTTTAGTCTTTAGACTATTCTCTGTCCACTTTAGTCTTTCCACTATAGTCTCCACTTTATTCTGTCCACTACAGTCTTTCCACTATGGTCTTTCCACTATAGTCTGTCCACCTTAGTCTTTCCAATTTAGTTTTTCCACTTTAGTCTGTCCACTTCAGTCTTTCCACTATAGTCTGTCCACTTTAGTCTTTCCACTTTAGTCTTTCCACTATAGTCTCAACTTTATTCTGCCCACTACAGTCTTTCCACTATATTCTTTCCACTATAGTCTGTCCACTTTAGTCTTTCAACTATTCTCTGTCCACTTTAGTCTTTCCACAATAGTCTCCACTTTATTCTGTCCACTACAGTCTCTCCACTATATTCTTTCCACTATAGTCTGTCCACTTTAGTCTTTCCACTATTCTCTGTCCACTTTAGTCTTTCCACTATACTCTCCACTTTATTCTGTCCACTACAGTCTTTCCACTATAGTCTTTCCACTATAGTCTTTCCACTTTAGTGTTTCCACTTTAGTCTTTCCACTTTAGTCTGTCCACTTTAATCTTTCCACTATAGTCTGTCCACTTTGGTCTTTCCACTATAGTCTGTCCACTTTAGTCTTTCCACTTTAGTCTTTCCACTATAGTCTCCACTTTATTCTGTCCACTTTAGTCTGTCCACTTTAGTCTTTCCACTATTGTCTGTCCACTTTGGTCTTTCCACTTTAGTCTTTCCGCTTTAGTCTGTCCACTTTAGTCTGTCCACTATAGTCTTTCCACTTTAGTCTGTCCACTTAGTCTTTCCACTTCAGTCTTTCCACTATAGTCTGTCCACTTTAGTCTTTCCACTTTAGTCTTTCCACTATTCTCTGTCCACTTTAGTCTTTCCACTATTCTCTGTCCACTTTAGTCTTTCCACTATACTCTCCACTTTATTCTGTCCACTACAGTCTTTCCACTATAGTCTTTCCACTATAGTCTTTCCACTTTAGTGTTTCCACTTTAGTCTTTCCACTTTAGTCTGTCCACTTTAATCTTTCCACTATAGTCTGTCCACTTTGGTCTTTCCACTATAGTCTGTCCACTTTAGTCTTTCCACTTTAGTCTTTCCACTATAGTCTCCACTTTATTCTGTCCACTTTAGTCTGTCCACTTTAGTCTTTCCACTATTGTCTGTCCACTTTGGTCTTTCCACTTTAGTCTTTCCGCTTTAGTCTGTCCACTTTAGTCTGTCCACTAGTCTTTCCACTATAGTCTTTCCACTATAGTCTGTCCACTTTAGTCTTTCCACTATAGTCTTTCCACTATAGTCTGTCCACTTTAGTTTTTCCACTTTAGTCTTTCCACTTTAGTCTGTCCACTTTAGTCTTTCCACTATAGTCTGTCCACTTTAGTCTTTCCACTTTAGTCTTTCCACTTTATTCTGTCCACTGCAGTGTGTACACTTTAGTCTGTCCACTGAGTCTTTCCACTTCAGTCTTTCCACTATAGTCTATCCACTTTAGTCGTTCCACCCTAGTCTTTTCGCTTTAGTCTGTCCACTTAGTCTTTCCACTAGAGTTTGTCCACTTTAGGGTTCCACTTTAGTCTGTGCACTTTAGTCTTTCCACTTTAGTCATTTCCACTATCGTCTGTCCACTTTAGTCTTTCCACTTTAGTCTGTCCACTTTAGTCTTTCCACTATAGTCTGTCCACTTTAGTCTTTCCACTATAGTCCGTCCACTTTAGTCTTTCCACTTTAGTCTTTCCACTTTAGTCTGTCCACTTTAGTCTTTCCACTATAGTCTGTCCACTTGAGTCTTTCCACTTTAGTCTTTCCACTTTCTTCTCTCCACTTCAGTGTGTACACTTTAGTTTGTCCACTGAGTCTTTCCAATTCCATCTTTCCACTATAGTCTGTCCACTTTAGTCTTTCCACTTTAGTCTTTCCACTATAGTCTTTCCACTTCAGTTTGTCCACTTTAGTCTTTCCACTATAGTCTGTCCACTTTTGTCTTTCCACTATAGTCTTTCCACTTTAGTCTGTCCACTTAGTCTTTCCACTTCAGTCTTTCCACTATAGTCTGTCCACTTTAGTCTTTCCACTTTAGTCTTTCCACTATTCTCTGTCCACTTTAGTCTTTCCACTATTCTCTGTCCACTTTAGTCTTTCCACTATAGTCTCCACTTTATTCTGTCCACTACAGTCTTTCCACTATAGTCTTTCAACTATTCTCTGTCCACTTTAGTCTTTCCACTATAGTCTCCACTTTACTCTGTCCACTACAGTCTTTCCACTATAGTCTGTCCACTTTAGTCTTTCCACTATAGTCTCCACTTTATTCTGTCCACTACAGTCTTTCCACTTTAGTCTTTCCACTATTCTCTGTCCACTTTAGTCTTTCCACTATAGTCTCCACTTTATTCTGTCCACTACAGTCTTTCCACTATAGTCTTTCCAATATAGTCTGTCCACTTTAGTCTTTAGACTATTCTCTGTCCACTTTAGTCTTTCCACTATAGTCTCCACTTTATTCTGTCTGCTACAGTCTTTCCACTATGGTCTTTCCACTATAGTCTGTCCACTTTAGTCTTTCCAATTTAGTTTTTCCACTTTAGTCTGTCCACTTCAGTCTTTCCACTATAGTCTGTCCACTTTAGTCTTTCCACTTTAGTCTTTCCACTATAGTCTCCACTTTATTCTGACCACTACAGTCTTTCCACTATATTCTTTCCACTATAGTCTGTCCACTTTAGTCTTTCAACTATATTCTGTCCACTTTAGTCTTTCCACTATAGTCTCCACTTTATTCTGTCCACTACAGTCTCTCCACTATATTCTTTCCACTATAGTCTGTCCACTTTAGTCTTTCCACTATTCTCTGTCCACTTTAGTCTTTCCACTATACTCTCCACTTTATTCTGTCCACTACAGTCTTTCCACTATAGTCTTTCCACTATAGTCTGTCCACTTTAGTGTTTCCACTTTAGTCTTTCCACTTTAGTCTGTCCACTTTAATCTTTCCACTATAGTCTGTCCTCTTTAGTCTTTCCACTATTCTCTGTCCACTTTAGTCTTTCCACTATACTCTCCACTTTATTCTGTCCACTACAGTCTTTCCACTATAGTCTGTCCACTTTAGTCTTTCCACTATAGTCTCCACTTTATTCTGTCCACTTTAGTCTTTCCACTAGAGTCTGTCCACTTTAGTCTGTCCACTTTAGTCTTTCCACTATAGTCTCCACTTTAATCTTTCCACTTTAGTTTTTCCACTTTAGTCTGTCCACTTCAGTCTTTCCACTATAGTCTGTCCACTTTAGTCTTTCCACTTTAGTCTTTCCACTATAGTCTCCACTTTATTCTGTCCACTACAGTCTTTGCACTATAGTCTTTCCACTATAGTCTGTCCACTTTAGTCTTTCCACTATTCTCTGTCCACTTTAGTCTTTCCACTATACTCTCCACTTTATTCTGTCCACTACGGTCTTTCCACTATAGTCTTTCCACTATAGTCTGTCCACTTTAGTCTTTCCACTTTAGTCTTTCCACTTTAGTCTGTCCACTTTAGTCTTTCCACTATAGTCTGTCCACTTTGGTCTTTCCACTTTAGTCTTTCCACTTTAGTCTTTCCACTATAGTCCCCACTTTATTATGTCCACTACAGTCTTTCCACTATAGTCTTTCCACTATAGTCTGTCCACTTTAGTTTTTCCACTTTAGTCTTTCCACTTTAGTCTGTCCACTTTAGTCGTTCCACCCTAGTCTTTTCGCTTTAGTCTGTCCACTTAGTCTTTCCACTAGAGTTTGTCCACTTTAGTCTTTCCACTTTAGTCTGTCCACTTTAGTCTTTCCACTTTAGCCATTTCCACTATCGTCTGTCCACTTTAGTCTTTCCACTTTAGTCTGTCTACTTTAGTCTTTCCACTATAGTCTGTCCACTTCAGTCTTTCCACTATAGTCCGTCCACTTTAGTCTTTCCACTTTAGTCTTTCCACTTTAGTCTGTCCACTTAGTCTTTCCACTACAGTCTTTCCACTTGAGTCTTTCCACTTTAGTCATTCCACTTTATTCTCTCCACTTCAGTGTGTACACTTTAGTTTGTCCACTGAGTCTTTCCACTTCAATCTTTCCACTATAGTCTGTCCACTTTAGTCTTTCCACTTTAGTCTTTCCACTATAGTCTTTCCACTTCAGTTTGTCCACCTTAGTCTTTCCACTATTCTCTGTCCACTTTAGTCTTTCCACAATAGTCTCCACTTTATTCTGTCCACTACAGTCTTTCCACTTTAGTCTTTCCACTATTCTCTGTCCACTTTAGTCTTTCCACTATAGTCTCCACTTTATTCTGTCCACTACAGTCTTTCCACTATAGTCTTTCCAATATAGTCTGTCCACTTTAGTCTTTAGACTATTCTCTGTCCACTTTAGTCTTTCCACTATAGTCTCCACTTTATTCTGTCCACTACAGTCTTTCCACTATGGTCTTTCCACTATAGTCTGTCCACCTTAGTCTTTCCAATTTAGTTTTTCCACTTTAGTCTGTCCACTTCAGTCTTTCCACTATAGTCTGTCCACTTTAGTCTTTCCACTTTAGTCTTTCCACTATAGTCTCAACTTTATTCTGCCCACTACAGTCTTTCCACTATATTCTTTCCACTATAGTCTGTCCACTTTAGTCTTTCAACTATTCTCTGTCCACTTTAGTCTTTCCACAATAGTCTCCACTTTATTCTGTCCACTACAGTCTCTCCACTATATTCTTTCCACTATAGTCTGTCCACTTTAGTCTTTCCACTATTCTCTGTCCACTTTAGTCTTTCCACTATACTCTCCACTTTATTCTGTCCACTACAGTCTTTCCACTATAGTCTTTCCACTATAGTCTTTCCACTTTAGTGTTTCCACTTTAGTCTTTCCACTTTAGTCTGTCCACTTTAATCTTTCCACTATAGTCTGTCCACTTTGGTCTTTCCACTATAGTCTGTCCACTTTAGTCTTTCCACTTTAGTCTTTCCACTATAGTCTCCACTTTATTCTGTCCACTTTAGTCTGTCCACTTTAGTCTTTCCACTATTGTCTGTCCACTTTGGTCTTTCCACTTTAGTCTTTCCGCTTTAGTCTGTCCACTTTAGTCTGTCCACTTTCGTCTTTCCACTATAGTCTGTCCACTTTAGTCTTTCCACTATTCTCTGTCCACTTTAGTCTTTCCACTTTAGTCTGTCCACTTTAGTCTTTCCACTATAGTCTGTCCACTTTAGTTTTTAAACTATTCTCTGTCCACTTTGGTCTTTCCACTTTAGTCTTTCCACTATAGTCTCCACTTTATTCTGTCCACTACAGTCTTTCCACTATAGTCTTTCCACTATAGTCTTTCCACTTTAGTCTGTCCAATTTAGTCTTTCCACTATAGTCTGTCCACTTTGGTCTTTCCACTTTAGTCTTTCCGCTTTAGTGTGTCCACTTTAGTCTGTCCACTTTAGTCTTTCCACTATAGTCTTTCCACTATAGTCTGTCCACTTTAGTCTTTCCACTTTAGTCTTTCCACTTTAGTCTGTCCACTTTAGTCTTTTCACTATAGTCCGTCAACTTTAGTCTTTCCACTATTCTCTGTCCACTTTAGTCTTTCCACTTTAGTCTTTCCACTATAGTCTCCACTTTATTCTGTCCACTTCAGTCTTTCCACTATAGTCTTTTCACTATAGTCTATCCACTTTAGTCTTTCCACTATTCTCTGTCCACTTTAGTCTTTCCTCTATAGTCTCCACTTTATTCTGTCCACTACAGTCTTTCCACTATAGCCTGTCCACTTTAGTCTTTCCACTTTAGTCTTTCCGCTTTAGTCTGTCCACTTTAGTCTTTCCACTTTAGTCTGTCCACTTTAGTCTTTCCACTATAGTCTGTCCACTTTAGTCTTTCAACTATTCTCTGTTTACTTTGGTCTTTCCACTTTAGTCTTTCCACTATAGTCTCCACTTTATTCTGTCCACTACAGTCTTTCCACTATAGTCTTTCAACTATAGTCTTTCCACTTTAGTCTGTCCAATTTAGTCTTTCCACTCTAGTCTGTCCACTTTGGTCTTTCCACTTTAGTCTTTCCGCTTTAGTCTGTCCACTTTAGTCTGTCCACTAGTCTTTCCACTATAGTCTTTCCACTATAGTCTGTCCACTTTAGTCTTTCCACTATAGTCTTTCCACTATAGTCTGTCCACTTTAGTTTTTCCACTTTAGTCTTTCCACTTTAGTCTGTCCACTTTAGTCTTTCCACTATAGTCTGTCCACTTTAGTCTTTCCACTTTAGTCTTTCCACTTTATTCTGTCCACTGCAGTGTGTACACTTTAGTCTGTCCACTGAGTCTTTCCACTTCAGTCTTTCCACTATAGTCTATCCACTTTAGTCGTTCCACCCTAGTCTTTTCGCTTTAGTCTGTCCACTTAGTCTTTCCACTAGAGTTTGTCCACTTTAGGGTTCCACTTTAGTCTGTGCACTTTAGTCTTTCCACTTTAGTCATTTCCACTATCGTCTGTCCACTTTAGTCTTTCCACTTTAGTCTGTCCACTTTAGTCTTTCCACTATAGTCTGTCCACTTTAGTCTTTCCACTATAGTCCGTCCACTTTAGTCTTTCCACTTTAGTCTTTCCACTTTAGTCTGTCCACTTTAGTCTTTCCACTATAGTCTGTCCACTTGAGTCTTTCCACTTTAGTCTTTCCACTTTCTTCTCTCCACTTCAGTGTGTACACTTTAGTTTGTCCACTGAGTCTTTCCAATTCCATCTTTCCACTATAGTCTGTCCACTTTAGTCTTTCCACTTTAGTCTTTCCACTATAGTCTTTCCACTTCAGTTTGTCCACTTTAGTCTTTCCACTATAGTCTGTCCACTTTTGTCTTTCCACTATAGTCTTTCCACTTTAGTCTGTCCACTTAGTCTTTCCACTTCAGTCTTTCCACTATAGTCTGTCCACTTTAGTCTTTCCACTTTAGTCTTTCCACTATTCTCTGTCCACTTTAGTCTTTCCACTATTCTCTGTCCACTTTAGTCTTTCCACTATAGTCTCCACTTTATTCTGTCCACTACAGTCTTTCCACTATAGTCTTTCAACTATTCTCTGTCCACTTTAGTCTTTCCACTATAGTCTCCACTTTACTCTGTCCACTACAGTCTTTCCACTATAGTCTGTCCACTTTAGTCTTTCCACTATAGTCTCCACTTTATTCTGTCCACTACAGTCTTTCCACTTTAGTCTTTCCACTATTCTCTGTCCACTTTAGTCTTTCCACTATAGTCTCCACTTTATTCTGTCCACTACAGTCTTTCCACTATAGTCTTTCCAATATAGTCTGTCCACTTTAGTCTTTAGACTATTCTCTGTCCACTTTAGTCTTTCCACTATAGTCTCCACTTTATTCTGTCTGCTACAGTCTTTCCACTATGGTCTTTCCACTATAGTCTGTCCACTTTAGTCTTTCCAATTTAGTTTTTCCACTTTAGTCTGTCCACTTCAGTCTTTCCACTATAGTCTGTCCACTTTAGTCTTTCCACTTTAGTCTTTCCACTATAGTCTCCACTTTATTCTGACCACTACAGTCTTTCCACTATATTCTTTCCACTATAGTCTGTCCACTTTAGTCTTTCAACTATATTCTGTCCACTTTAGTCTTTCCACTATAGTCTCCACTTTATTCTGTCCACTACAGTCTCTCCACTATATTCTTTCCACTATAGTCTGTCCACTTTAGTCTTTCCACTATTCTCTGTCCACTTTAGTCTTTCCACTATACTCTCCACTTTATTCTGTCCACTACAGTCTTTCCACTATAGTCTTTCCACTATAGTCTGTCCACTTTAGTGTTTCCACTTTAGTCTTTCCACTTTAGTCTGTCCACTTTAATCTTTCCACTATAGTCTGTCCTCTTTAGTCTTTCCACTATTCTCTGTCCACTTTAGTCTTTCCACTATAGTCTCCACTTTATTCTGTCCACTTTAGTCTTTCCACTAGAGTCTGTCCACTTTAGTCTGTCCACTTTAGTCTTTCCACTATAGTCTCCACTTTAATCTTTCCACTTTAGTTTTTCCACTTTAGTCTGTCCACTTCAGTCTTTCCACTATAGTCTGTCCACTTTAGTCTTTCCACTTTAGTCTTTCCACTATAGTCTCCACTTTATTCTGTCCACTACAGTCTTTGCACTATAGTCTTTCCACTATAGTCTGTCCACTTTAGTCTTTCCACTATTCTCTGTCCACTTTAGTCTTTCCACTATACTCTCCACTTTATTCTGTCCACTACGGTCTTTCCACTATAGTCTTTCCACTATAGTCTGTCCACTTTAGTCTTTCCACTTTAGTCTTTCCACTTTAGTCTGTCCACTTTAGTCTTTCCACTATAGTCTGTCCACTTTGGTCTTTCCACTTTAGTCTTTCCACTTTAGTCTTTCCACTATAGTCCCCACTTTATTATGTCCACTACAGTCTTTCCACTATAGTCTTTCCACTATAGTCTGTCCACTTTAGTTTTTCCACTTTAGTCTTTCCACTTTAGTCTGTCCACTTTAGTCGTTCCACCCTAGTCTTTTCGCTTTAGTCTGTCCACTTAGTCTTTCCACTAGAGTTTGTCCACTTTAGTCTTTCCACTTTAGTCTGTCCACTTTAGTCTTTCCACTTTAGCCATTTCCACTATCGTCTGTCCACTTTAGTCTTTCCACTTTAGTCTGTCTACTTTAGTCTTTCCACTATAGTCTGTCCACTTCAGTCTTTCCACTATAGTCCGTCCACTTTAGTCTTTCCACTTTAGTCTTTCCACTTTAGTCTGTCCACTTAGTCTTTCCACTACAGTCTTTCCACTTGAGTCTTTCCACTTTAGTCATTCCACTTTATTCTCTCCACTTCAGTGTGTACACTTTAGTTTGTCCACTGAGTCTTTCCACTTCAATCTTTCCACTATAGTCTGTCCACTTTAGTCTTTCCACTTTAGTCTTTCCACTATAGTCTTTCCACTTCAGTTTGTCCACCTTAGTCTTTCCACTATTCTCTGTCCACTTTAGTCTTTCCACAATAGTCTCCACTTTATTCTGTCCACTACAGTCTTTCCACTTTAGTCTTTCCACTATTCTCTGTCCACTTTAGTCTTTCCACTATAGTCTCCACTTTATTCTGTCCACTACAGTCTTTCCACTATAGTCTTTCCAATATAGTCTGTCCACTTTAGTCTTTAGACTATTCTCTGTCCACTTTAGTCTTTCCACTATAGTCTCCACTTTATTCTGTCCACTACAGTCTTTCCACTATGGTCTTTCCACTATAGTCTGTCCACCTTAGTCTTTCCAATTTAGTTTTTCCACTTTAGTCTGTCCACTTCAGTCTTTCCACTATAGTCTGTCCACTTTAGTCTTTCCACTTTAGTCTTTCCACTATAGTCTCAACTTTATTCTGCCCACTACAGTCTTTCCACTATATTCTTTCCACTATAGTCTGTCCACTTTAGTCTTTCAACTATTCTCTGTCAACTTTAGTCTTTCCACAATAGTCTCCACTTTATTCTGTCCACTACAGTCTCTCCACTATATTCTTTCCACTATAGTCTGTCCACTTTAGTCTTTCCACTATTCTCTGTCCACTTTAGTCTTTCCACTATACTCTCCACTTTATTCTGTCCACTACAGTCTTTCCACTATAGTCTTTCCACTATAGTCTTTCCACTTTAGTGTTTCCACTTTAGTCTTTCCACTTTAGTCTGTCCACTTTAATCTTTCCACTATAGTCTGTCCACTTTAGTCTTTCCACTTTAGTCTGTCCACTTTAGTCTTTCCACTATAGTCTGTCCACTTTGGTCTTTCCACTTTAGTCTTTCCACTTTAGTCTTTCCACTATAGTCCCCACTTTATTATGTCCACTACAGTCTTTCCACTATAGTCTTTCCACTATAGTCTGTCCACTTTAGTTTTTCCACTTTAGTCTTTCCACTTTAGTCTGTCCACTTTAGTCTTTCCACTATAGTCTGTCCACTTTAGTCTTTCCACTTTAGTCTTTCCACTTTATTCTGTCCACTGCAGTGTGTACACTTTAGTCTGTCCACTAAGTCTTTCCACTTCAGTCTTTCCACTATAGTCTGTCCACTTTAGTCGTTCCACCCTAGTCTTTTCGCTTTAGTCTGTCCACTTAGTCTTTCCACTAGAGTTTGTCCACTTTAGTCTTTCCACTTTAGTCTGTCCACTTTAGTCTTTCCACTTTAGCCATTTCCACTATCGTCTGTCCACTTTAGTCTTTCCACTTTAGTCTGTCTACTTTAGTCTTTCCACTACAGTCTGTCCACTTCAGTCTTTCCACTATAGTCCGTCCACTTTAGTCTTTCCACTTTAGTCTTTCCACTTTAGTCTGTCCACTTTAGTCTTTCCACTATAGTCTGTCCACTTTAGTCTTTCCACTTTAGTCTTTCCACTTTATTCTGTCCACTGCAGTGTATACACTTTAGTCTGTCCACTAAGTCTTTCCACTTCAGTCTTTCCACTATAGTCTGTCCACTTTAGTCGTTCCACCCTAGTCTTTTCGCTTTAGTCTGTCCACTTAGTCTTTCCACTAGAGTTTGTCCACTTTAGTCTTTCCACTTTAGTCTGTCCACTTTAGTCTTTCCACTTTAGCCATTTCCACTATCGTCTGTCCACTTTAGTCTTTCCACTTTAGTCTGTCTACTTTAGTCTTTCCAGTACAGTCTGTCCACTTCAGTCTTTCCACTATAGTCCGTCCACTTTAGTCTTTCCACTTTAGTCTTTCCACTTTAGTCTGTCCACTTTAGTCTTTCCACTATAGTCTGTCCACTTGAGTCTTTCCACTTTAGTCTTTCCACTTTATTCTCTCCACTTCAGTGTGTACACTTTAGTTTGTCCACTGAGTCTTTCCACTTCAATCTTTCAACTATAGTCTGTCCACTTTAGTCTTTGTCTTTCCACTATAGTCTGTCCACTTTAGTCTTTCCACTTTAGTCTTTCCACTATTCTCTGTCCACTTTAGTCTTTCCACTATAGTCTCCACTTTATTCTGTCCACTACAGTCTTTTCACTATAGTCTATCCACTTTCGTCTTTCCACTGTTCTCTGTCCACTTTAGTCTTTCCACTATAGTCTCCACCTTATTCTGTCCACTACAGTCTTTCCACTATAGTCTGTCCAGTCTTTCCACTATAGTCTTCCCAATGTAGTCTGTCCACTTTAGTCTTTAGACTATTCTCTGTCCACTTTAGTCTTTCCACTATAGTCTCCACTTTATTCTGTCCACTACAGTCTTTCCACTATGGGGTTTCCACTATAGTCTGTCCACTTTAGTCTTTCCAATTTAGTTTTTCCGCTTTAGTCTGTCCACTTCAGTCTTTCCACTATAGTCTGTCCACTTTAGTCTTTCCACTTTAGTCTTTCCACTATAGTCTCCACTTTATTCTGCCCACTACAGTCTTTCCACTATATTCTTTCCACTATAGTCTGTCCACTTTAGTCTTTCAACTATTCTCTGTCCACTTTAGTCTTTCCACTGCAGTCTCCACTTTATTCTTCCCACTACAGTCTCTCCACTATATTCTTTCCACTTTAGTTTTTCCACTTTAGTCTGTCCACTTCAGTCTTTCCACTACAGTCAGTCCACTTTAGTCTTTCCACTTTTGTCTTTCCACTATAGTCTCCACTTTATTCTGTCCACTACAGTCTTTCCACTATAGTCTTTCCACTATAGTCTGTCCACTTTAGTCTTTCCACTATTCTCTGTCCACTTTAGTCTTTCCACTATACTCTCCACTCTATTCTGTCCACTACAGTCTTTCCACTATAGTCTTTCCACTATAGTCTTTCCACTTTAGTGTTTCCACTTTAGTCTTTCCACTTTAGTCTGTCCACTTTAATCTTTCCACTATAGTCTGTCCACTTTAGTCTTTCCACTTTAGTCTGTCCACTTTAGTCTTTCCACTATAGTCTGTCCACTTTGGTCTTTCCACTTTAGTCTTTCCACTTTAGTCTTTCCACTATAGTCCCCACTTTATTATGTCCACTACAGTCTTTCCACTATAGTCTTTCCACTATAGTCTGTCCACTTTAGTTTTTCCACTTTAGTCTTTCCACTTTAGTCTGTCCACTTTAGTCTTTCCACTATAGTCTGTCCACTTTAGTCTTTCCACTTTAGTCTTTCCACTTTATTCTGTCCACTGCAGTGTGTACACTTTAGTCTGTCCACTAAGTCTTTCCACTTCAGTCTTTCCACTATAGTCTGTCCACTTTAGTCGTTCCACCCTAGTCTTTTCGCTTTAGTCTGTCCACTTAGTCTTTCCACTAGAGTTTGTCCACTTTAGTCTTTCCACTTTAGTCTGTCCACTTTAGTCTTTCCACTTTAGCCATTTCCACTATCGTCTGTCCACTTTAGTCTTTCCACTTTAGTCTGTCTACTTTAGTCTTTCCACTACAGTCTGTCCACTTCAGTCTTTCCACTATAGTCCGTCCACTTTAGTCTTTCCACTTTAGTCTTTCCACTTTAGTCTGTCCACTTTAGTCTTTCCACTATAGTCTGTCCACTTTAGTCTTTCCACTTTAGTCTTTCCACTTTATTCTGTCCACTGCAGTGTATACACTTTAGTCTGTCCACTAAGTCTTTCCACTTCAGTCTTTCCACTATAGTCTGTCCACTTTAGTCGTTCCACCCTAGTCTTTTCGCTTTAGTCTGTCCACTTAGTCTTTCCACTAGAGTTTGTCCACTTTAGTCTTTCCACTTTAGTCTGTCCACTTTAGTCTTTCCACTTTAGCCATTTCCACTATCGTCTGTCCACTTTAGTCTTTCCACTTTAGTCTGTCTACTTTAGTCTTTCCACTACAGTCTGTCCACTTCAGTCTTTCCACTATAGTCCGTCCACTTTAGTCTTTCCACTTTAGTCTTTCCACTTTAGTCTGTCCACTTTAGTCTTTCCACTATAGTCTGTCCACTTGAGTCTTTCCACTTTAGTCTTTCCACTTTATTCTCTCCACTTCAGTGTGTACACTTTAGTTTGTCCACTGAGTCTTTCCACTTCAATCTTTCAACTATAGTCTGTCCACTTTAGTCTTTGTCTTTCCACTATAGTCTGTCCACTTTAGTCTTTCCACTTTAGTCTTTCCACTATTCTCTGTCCACTTTAGTCTTTCCACTATAGTCTCCACTTTATTCTGTCCACTACAGTCTTTTCACTATAGTCTATCCACTTTCGTCTTTCCACTGTTCTCTGTCCACTTTAGTCTTTCCACTATAGTCTCCACCTTATTCTGTCCACTACAGTCTTTCCACTATAGTCTGTCCAGTCTTTCCACTATAGTCTTCCCAATGTAGTCTGTCCACTTTAGTCTTTAGACTATTCTCTGTCCACTTTAGTCTTTCCACTATAGTCTCCACTTTATTCTGTCCACTACAGTCTTTCCACTATGGGGTTTCCACTATAGTCTGTCCACTTTAGTCTTTCCAATTTAGTTTTTCCGCTTTAGTCTGTCCACTTCAGTCTTTCCACTATAGTCTGTCCACTTTAGTCTTTCCACTTTAGTCTTTCCACTATAGTCTCCACTTTATTCTGCCCACTACAGTCTTTCCACTATATTCTTTCCACTATAGTCTGTCCACTTTAGTCTTTCAACTATTCTCTGTCCACTTTAGTCTTTCCACTGCAGTCTCCACTTTATTCTTCCCACTACAGTCTCTCCACTATATTCTTTCCACTTTAGTTTTTCCACTTTAGTCTGTCCACTTCAGTCTTTCCACTACAGTCAGTCCACTTTAGTCTTTCCACTTTTGTCTTTCCACTATAGTCTCCACTTTATTCTGTCCACTACAGTCTTTCCACTATAGTCTTTCCACTATAGTCTGTCCACTTTAGTCTTTCCACTATTCTCTGTCCACTTTAGTCTTTCCACTATACTCTCCACTCTATTCTGTCCACTACAGTCTTTCCACTATAGTCTTTCCACTATAGTCTGTCCACTTTAGTCTTTCCACTTTAGTCTTTCCACTTTAGTCTGTCCACTTTGGTCTTTCCACTTTAGTCTTTCCACTTTAGTCTTTCCACTATAGTCCCCACTTTATTATGTCCACTACAGTCTTTCCACTATAGTCTTTCCACTATAGTCTGTCAACTTTAGTTTTTCCACTTTAGTCTTTCCACTTTAGTCTGTCCACTTTAGTCTTTCCACTATAGCCTGTCCACTTTAGTCTTTCCACTTTAGTCTTTCCACTTTATTCTGTCCACTGCAGTGTGTACACTTTAGTCTGTCCACTAAGTCTTTCCACTTCAGTCTTTCCACTATAGTCTGTCCACTTTAGTCGTTCCACCCTAGTCTTTTCGCTTTAGTCTGTCCACTTAGTCTTTCCACTAGAGTTTGTCCACTTTAGTCTTTCCACTTTAGTCTGTCCACTTTAGTCTTTCCACTTTAGCCATTTCCACTATCGTCTGTCCACTTTAGTCTTTCCACTTTAGTCTGTCTACTTTAGTCTTTCCACTATAGTCTGTCCACTTTAGTCTTTCCACTATAGTCCGTCCACTTTAGTCTTTCCACTTTAGTCTCTCCACTTTAGTCTGTCCACTTTAGTCTTTCCACTATAGTCTGTCCACTTGAGTCTTTCCACTTTAGTCTTTCCACTTTATTCTCTCCACTTCAGTGTGTACACTTTAGTTTGTCCACTGAGTCTTTCCACTTCAATCTTTCCACTATAGTCTGTCCACTTTAGTCTTTCCACTATAGTCTCTCCACTTCAGTTTGTCCACTTTAGTCTTTCCACTATAGTCTGTCCACTTTTGTCTTTCCACTATAGTCTTTCCACTTTAGTCTGTTCACTTAGTCTTTCCACTTCAGTCTTTCCACTATAGTCTGTCCACTTTAGTCTTTCCACTTTAGTCTTTCCACTATTCTCTGTCCACTTTAGTCTTTCCACTATAGTCTCCACTTTATTCTGTCCACTACAGTCTTTTCACTATAGTCTATCCACTTTCGTCTTTCCACTGTTCTCTGTCCACTTTAGTCTTTCCACTATAGTCTCCACTTTATTCTGTCCACTACAGTCTTTCCACTATAGTCTGTCCACTTTAGTCTTTCCAATTTAGTTTTTCCACTTTGGTCTGTCCACTTCAGTCTTTCCACTATAGTCTGTCCACTTTAGTCTTTCCACTTTAGTCTTTCAACTATAGTCTCCATTTTATTCTGTCCACTTCAATCTTTCCCCTATAGTCTGTCCACTTTAGTCTTTCCACTATTCTCTGTCCACTTTAGTCTTTCCACTATAGTCTCCACTTTATTCTGTCCACTACAGTCTTTCCACATAGTCTTTCAACTATTCTCTGTCCACTTTAGTCTTTCCACTATAGTCTCCACTTTATTCTGTCCACTACAGTCTTTCCACTATAGTCTGTCCACTTTAGTCTTTCCACTATAGTCTCCACTTTATTCTGTCCACTAGAGTCTTTCCACTTTAGTCTTTCCACTATTCTCTGTCCACTTTAGTCTTTCCACTATAGTCTCCACTTTATTCTGTCCACTACAGTCTTTCCACTATAGTCTTTCCAATGTAGTCTGTCCACTTTAGTCTTTAGACTATTCTCTGTCCACTTTAGTCTTTCCACTATAGTCTCCACTTTATTCTGTCCACTACAGTCTTTCCACTATGGGGTTTCCACTATAGTCTGTCCACTTTAGTCTTTCCAATTTAGTTTTTCCGCTTTAGTCTGTCCACTTCAGTCTTTCCACTATAGTCTGTCCACTTTAGTCTTTCCACTTTAGTCTTTCCACTATAGTCTCCACTTTATTCTGCCCACTACAGTCTTTCCACTATATTCTTTCCACTATAGTCTGTCCACTTTAGTCTTTCAACTATTCTCTGTCCACTTTAGTCTTTCCACTGCAGTCTCCACTTTATTCTTCCCACTACAGTCTCTCCACTATATTCTTTCCACTATAGTCTATCCACTATAGTCTTTCCACTATTATCTGTCCACTTTAGTCTTTCCACTATACTCTCCACTTTATTCTGTCCACTACAGTCTTTCCACTATAGTCTTTCCACTATAGTCTGTCCACTTTAGTGTTTCCACTTTAGTCTTTCCACTTTAGTCTGTCCACTTTAATCTTTCCACTATAGTCTGTCCACTTTAGTCTTTCCACTATTCTCTGTCCACTTTAGTCTTTCCACTATACTCTCCACTTTATTCTGTCCACTAAAGTCTTTCCACTATAGTCTGTCCACTTTAGTCTTTCCACTTTAGTCTTTCCACTTTAGTCTGTCCACTTTAGTCTTTCCACTAGAGTCTGTCCACTTTAGTCTGTCCACTTTAGTCTTTCCACTATAGTCTCCACTTTAATCTTTCCACTTTAGTTTTTCCACTTTTGTCTGTCCACTTCAGTCTTTCCACTATAGTCTGTCCACTTTAGTCTTTCCACTATAGTCTCCACTTTATTCTGTCCACTACAGTCTTTCCACTATAGTATTTCCACTATAGTCTGTCCACTTTAGTCTTTCCACTATTCTCTGTCCACTTTAGTCTTTCCACTATACTCTCCACTTTATTCTGTCCACTACAGTCTTTCCACTATTGTCTTTCAACTATAGTCTGTCCACTTTAGTCTTTCCACTTTAGTCTTTCCACTTTAGTCTGTCCACTTTAGTCTTTCCACTATAGTCTGTCCACTTTGGTCTTTCCACTTTAGTCTTTCCACTTTAGTCTTTCCACTATAGTCTCCACTTTATTCTGTCCACTACAGTCTTTCCACTATAGTCTTTCCACCATAGTCTGTCCACTTTAGTTTTTCCACTTTAGTCTTTCCACTTTAGTCTGTCCACTTTAGTCTTTCCACTATAGTCTGTCCACTTTAGTCTTTCCACTTTAGTCTTTCCACTTTATTCTTTCCACTGCAGTGTGTACACTTTAGTCAGTCCACTGAGTCTTTCCACTTCAGTCTTTCCACTATAGTCTGTCCACTTTAGTCGTTCCACCCTAGTCTTTTCGCTTTAGTCTGTCCACTTAGTCTTTCCACTAGAGTGTGTCCACTTTAGTCTTTCCACTTTAGTCTGTCCACTTTAGTCTTTCCACTTTAGTCATTTCCACTATCGTCTGTCCACTTTAGTCTTTCCACTTTAGTCTGTCTACTTTAGTCTTTCCACTATAGTCTGTCCACTTCAGTCTTTCCACTATAGTCCGTCCACTTGAGTCTTTCAACTTTATTCTCTCCACTTCAGTGTGTACACTTTAGTTTGTCCACTGAGTCTTTCCACTTCAATCTTTCCACTATAGTCTGTCCACTTTAGTCTTTCCACTTTAGTCTTTCCACTATAGTCTTTCCACTTCAGTTTGTCCACTTTAGTCTTTCCACTGTAGTCTGTCCACTTTTGTCTTTCCACTATAGTCTTTCCACTTTAGCCTGTTCACTTAGTCTTTCCACTATAGTCTCCACTTTATTCTGTCCACTACAGTCTTTCCACTATAGTCTGTCCACTACAGTCTTTCCACTATAGTCTGTCCACTTTAGTGTTTCCACTTTAGTCTTTCCACTTTAGTCTGTCCACTTTAATCTTTCCACTATAGTCTGTCCACTTTAGTCTTTCCACTATTCTCTGTCCACTTTAGTCTTTCCACTATACTCTCCACTTTATTCTGTCCACTACAGTCTTTCCACTATAGTCTGTCCACTTTAGTCTTTCCACTTTAGTCTTTCCACTTTAGTCTGTCCACTTTAGTCTTTCCACTAGAGTCTGTCCACTTTAGTCTGTCCACTTTAGTCTTTCCACTATAGTCTCCACTTTAATCTTTCCACTTTAGTTTTTCCACTTTAGTCTGTCCACTTCAGTCTTTCCACTATAGTCTGTCCACTTTAGTCTTTCCACTTTAGTCTTTCCACTATAGTCTCCACTTTATTCTGTCCACTACAGTCTTTCCACTATAGTCTTTCCATTATAGTCTGTCCACTTTAGTCTTTCCACTAGAGTCTGTCCACTTTAGTCTTTCCACTTTAGTCTTTCCACTATAGTCTTTCCACTTCAGTCTGTCCACTTTAGTGTTTCCACTTTAGTCTTTCCACTTTAGTTTGTCCACTTTAATCTTTCCACTATAGTCTGTCCACTTTAGTCTTTCCACTATTCTCTGTCCACTTTAGTCTTTCCACTATACTCTCCACTTTATTCTGTCCACTACAGTCTTTCCACTTTAGTCTGTCCACTTTAGTCTTTCCACTATAGTCTGTCCACTTTAGTCTTTCCACTTTAGTCTTTCCACTTTATTCTGTCCACTGCAGTGTGTACACTTTAGTCTGTCCACTAAGTCTTTCCACTTCAGTCTTTCCACTATAGTCTGTCCACTTTAGTCGTTCCACCCTAGTCTTTTCGCTTTAGTCTGTCCACTTAGTCTTTCCACTAGAGTTTGTCCACTTTAGTCTTTCCACTTTAGTCTGTCCACTTTAGTCTTTCCACTTTAGCCATTTCCACTATCGTCTGTCCACTTTAGTCTTTCCACTTTAGTCTGTCTACTTTAGTCTTTCCACTACAGTCTGTCCACTTCTGTCTTTCCACTATAGTCCGTCCACTTTAGTCTTTCCACTTTAGTCTTTCCACTTTAGTCTGTCCACTTTAGTCTTTCCACTATAGTCTGTCCACTTTAGTCTTTCCACTTTAGTCTTTCCACTTTATTCTGTCCACTGCAGTGTATACACTTTAGTCTGTCCACTAAGTCTTTCCACTTCAGTCTTTCCACTATAGTCTGTCCACTTTAGTCGTTCCACCCTAGTCTTTTCGCTTTAGTCTGTCCACTTAGTCTTTCCACTAGAGTTTGTCCACTTTAGTCTTTCCACTTTAGTCTGTCCACTTTAGTCTTTCCACTTTAGCCATTTCCACTATCGTCTGTCCACTTTAGTCTTTCCACTTTAGTCTGTCTACTTTAGTCTTTCCACTACAGTCTGTCCACTTCAGTCTTTCCACTATAGTCCGTCCACTTTAGTCTTTCCACTTTAGTCTTTCCACTTTAGTCTGTCCACTTTAGTCTTTCCACTATAGTCTGTCCACTTGAGTCTTTCCACTTTAGTCTTTCCACTTTATTCTCTCCACTTCAGTGTGTACACTTTAGTTTGTCCACTGAGTCTTTCCACTTCAATCTTTCAACTATAGTCTGTCCACTTTAGTCTTTGTCTTTCCACTATAGTCTGTCCACTTTAGTCTTTCCACTTTAGTCTTTCCACTATTCTCTGTCCACTTTAGTCTTTCCACTATAGTCTCCACTTTATTCTGTCCACTACAGTCTTTTCACTATAGTCTATCCACTTTCGTCTTTCCACTGTTCTCTGTCCACTTTAGTCTTTCCACTATAGTCTCCACCTTATTCTGTCCACTACAGTCTTTCCACTATAGTCTGTCCAGTCTTTCCACTATAGTCTTTCCAATGTAGTCTGTCCACTTTAGTCTTTAGACTATTCTCTGTCCACTTTAGTCTTTCCACTATAGTCTCCACTTTATTCTGTCCACTACAGTCTTTCCACTATGGGGTTTCCACTATAGTCTGTCCACTTTAGTCTTTCCAATTTAGTTTTTCCGCTTTAGTCTGTCCACTTCAGTCTTTCCACTATAGTCTGTCCACTTTAGTCTTTCCACTTTAGTCTTTCCACTATAGTCTCCACTTTATTCTGCCCACTACAGTCTTTCCACTATATTCTTTCCACTATAGTCTGTCCACTTTAGTCTTTCAACTATTCTCTGTCCACTTTAGTCTTTCCACTGCAGTCTCCACTTTATTCTTCCCACTACAGTCTCTCCACTATATTCTTTCCACTTTAGTTTTTCCACTTTAGTCTGTCCACTTCAGTCTTTCCACTACAGTCAGTCCACTTTAGTCTTTCCACTTTTGTCTTTCCACTATAGTCTCCACTTTATTCTGTCCACTACAGTCTTTCCACTATAGTCTTCCCACTATAGTCTGTCCACTTTAGTCTTTCCACTATTCTCTGTCCACTTTAGTCTTTCCACTATACTCTCCACTTTATTCTGTCCACTACAGTCTTTCCACTATAGTCTTTCCACTATAGTCTGTCCACTTTAGTCTTTCCACTTTAGTCTTTCCACTTTAGTCTGTCCACTTTAGTCTTTCCACTATAGTCTGTCCACTTTGGTCTTTCCACTTTAGTCTTTCCACTTTAGTCTTTCCACTATAGTCCCCACTTTATTATGTCCACTACAGTCTTTCCACTATAGTCTTTCCACTATAGTCTGTCAACTTTAGTTTTTCCACTTTAGTCTTTCCACTTTAGTCTGTCCACTTTAGTCTTTCCACTATAGCCTGTCCACTTTAGTCTTTCCACTTTAGTCTTTCCACTTTATTCTGTCCACTGCAGTGTGTACACTTTAGTCTGTCCACTAAGTCTTTCCACTTCAGTCTTTCCACTATAGTCTGTCCACTTTAGTCGTTCCACCCTAGTCTTTTCGCTTTAGTCTGTCCACTTAGTCTTTCCACTAGAGTTTGTCCACTTTAGTCTTTCCACTTTAGTCTGTCCACTTTAGTCTTTCCACTTTAGCCATTTCCACTATCGTCTGTCCACTTTAGTCTTTCCACTTTAGTCTGTCTACTTTAGTCTTTCCACTATAGTCTGTCCACTTTAGTCTTTCCACTATAGTCCGTCCACTTTAGTCTTTCCACTTTAGTCTTTCCACTTTAGTCTGTCCACTTTAGTCTTTCCACTATAGTCTGTCCACTTGAGTCTTTCCACTTTAGTCTTTCCACTTTATTCTCTCCACTTCAGTGTGTACACTTTAGTTTGTCCACTGAGTCTTTCCACTTCAATCTTTCCACTATAGTCTGTCCACTTTAGTCTTTCCACTTTTGTCTTTCCACTATAGTCTCTCCACTTCAGTTTGTCCACTTTAGTCTTTCCACTATAGTCTGTCCACTTTTGTCTTTCCACTATAGTCTTTCCACTTTAGTCTGTTCACTTAGTCTTTCCACTTCAGTCTTTCCACTATAGTCTGTCCACTTTAGTCTTTCCACTTTAGTCTTTCCACTATTCTCTGTCCACTTTAGTCTTTCCACTATAGTCTCCACTTTATTCTTCCCACCACAGTCTTTTCACTATAGTCTATCCACTTTCGTCTTTCCACTGTTCTCTGTCCACTTTAGTCTTTCCACTATAGTCTCCACTTTATTCTGTCCACTACAGTCTTTCCACTATAGTCTGTCCACTTTAGTCTTTCCAATTTAGTTTTTCCACTTTGGTCTGTCCACTTCAGTCTTTCCACTATAGTCTGTCCACTTTAGTCTTTCCACTTTAGTCTTTCAACTATAGTCTCCATTTTATTCTGTCCACTTCAATCTTTCCCCTATAGTCTGTCCACTTTAGTCTTTCCACTATTCTCTGTCCACTTTAGTCTTTCCACTATAGTCTCCACTTTATTCTGTCCACTACAGTCTTTCCACATAGTCTTTCAACTATTCTCTGTCCACTTTAGTCTTTCCACTATAGTCTCCACTTTATTCTGTC
Organism: Branchinecta sandiegonensis; assembly: GCA_030848855.1. Classification (NCBI taxonomy): domain Eukaryota; kingdom Metazoa; phylum Arthropoda; class Branchiopoda; order Anostraca; family Branchinectidae; genus Branchinecta; species Branchinecta sandiegonensis. The sequence continues at coordinate 39,344 of JAUPMV010000004.1, read as the reverse complement.
CACTACAGTCTTTCCACTATAGTCTGTCCACTTTAGTCTTTCCACTATAGTCTCCACTTTATTCTGTCCACTACAGTCTTTCCACTTTAGTCTTTCCACTATTCTCTGTCCACTTTAGTCTTTCCACTATAGTCTCCACTTTATTCTGTCCACTACAGTCTTTCCACTATAGTCTTTCCAATGTAGTCTGTCCACTTTAGTCTTTAGACTATTCTCTGTCCACTTTAGTCCTTCCACTATAGTCTCCACTTTATTCTGTCCACTACAGTCTTTCCACTATGGGGTTTCCACTATAGTCTGTCCACTTTAGTCTTTCCAATTTAGTTTTTCCGCTTTAGTCTGTCCACTTCAGTCTTTCCACTATAGTCTGTCCACTTTAGTCTTTTCACTTTAGTCTTTCCACTATAGTCTCCACTTTATTCTGCCCACTACAGTCTTTCCACTATATTCTTTCCACTATAGTCTGTCCACTTTAGTCTTTCAACTATTCTCTGTCCACTTTAGTCTTTCCACTGCAGTCTCCACTTTATTCTTCCCACTACAGTCTCTCCACTATATTCTTTCCACTATAGTCTATCCACTATAGTCTTTCCACTATTATCTGTCCACTTTAGTCTTTCCACTATACTCTCCACTTTATTCTGTCCACTACAGTCTTTCCACTATAGTCTTTCCACTATAGTCTGTCCACTTTAGTGTTTCCACTTTAGTCTTTCCACTTTAGTCTGTCCACTTTAATCTTTCCACTATAGTCTGTCCACTTTAGTCTTTCCACTATTCTCTGTCCACTTTAGTCTTTCCACTATACTCTCCACTTTATTCTGTCCACTAAAGTCTTTCCACTATAGTCTGTCCACTTTAGTCTTTCCACTTTAGTCTTTCCACTTTAGTCTGTCCACTTTAGTCTTTCCACTAGAGTCTGTCCACTTTAGTCTGTCCACTTTAGTCTTTCCACTATAGTCTCCACTTTAATCTTTCCACTTTAGTTTTTCCACTTTTGTCTGTCCACTTCAGTCTTTCCACTATAGTCTGTCCACTTTAGTCTTTCCACTATAGTCTCCACTTTATTCTGTCCACTACAGTCTTTCCACTATAGTATTTCCACTATAGTCTGTCCACTTTAGTCTTTCCACTATTCTCTGTCCACTTTAGTCTTTCCACTATACTCTCCACTTTATTCTGTCCACTACAGTCTTTCCACTATTGTCTTTCAACTATAGTCTGTCCACTTTAGTCTTTCCACTTTAGTCTTTCCACTTTAGTCTGTCCACTTTAGTCTTTCCACTATAGTCTGTCCACTTTGGTCTTTCCACTTTAGTCTTTCCACTTTAGTCTTTCCACTATAGTCTCCACTTTATTCTGTCCACTACAGTCTTTCCACTATAGTCTTTCCACCATAGTCTGTCCACTTTAGTTTTTCCACTTTAGTCTTTCCACTTTAGTCTGTCCACTTTAGTCTTTCCACTATAGTCTGTCCACTTTAGTCTTTCCACTTTAGTCTTTCCACTTTATTCTTTCCACTGCAGTGTGTACACTTTAGTCAGTCCACTGAGTCTTTCCACTTCAGTCTTTCCACTATAGTCTGTCCACTTTAGTCGTTCCACCCTAGTCTTTTCGCTTTAGTCTGTCCACTTAGTCTTTCCACTAGAGTGTGTCCACTTTAGTCTTTCCACTTTAGTCTGTCCACTTTAGTCTTTCCACTTTAGTCATTTCCACTATCGTCTGTCCACTTTAGTCTTTCCACTTTAGTCTGTCTACTTTAGTCTTTCCACTATAGTCTGTCCACTTCAGTCTTTCCACTATAGTCCGTCCACTTGAGTCTTTCAACTTTATTCTCTCCACTTCAGTGTGTACACTTTAGTTTGTCCACTGAGTCTTTCCACTTCAATCTTTCCACTATAGTCTGTCCACTTTAGTCTTTCCACTTTAGTCTTTCCACTATAGTCTTTCCACTTCAGTTTGTCCACTTTAGTCTTTCCACTATAGTCTGTCCACTTTTGTCTTTCCACTATAGTCTTTCCACTTTAGCCTGTTCACTTAGTCTTTCCACTATAGTCTCCACTTTATTCTGTCCACTACAGTCTTTCCACTATAGTCTGTCCACTACAGTCTTTCCACTATAGTCTGTCCACTTTAGTGTTTCCACTTTAGTCTTTCCACTTTAGTCTGTCCACTTTAATCTTTCCACTATAGTCTGTCCACTTTAGTCTTTCCACTATTCTCTGTCCACTTTAGTCTTTCCACTATACTCTCCACTTTATTCTGTCCACTACAGTCTTTCCACTATAGTCTGTCCACTTTAGTCTTTCCACTTTAGTCTTTCCACTTTAGTCTGTCCACTTTAGTCTTTCCACTAGAGTCTGTCCACTTTAGTCTGTCCACTTTAGTCTTACCACTATAGTCTCCACTTTAATCTTTCCACTTTAGTTTTTCCACTTTAGTCTGTCCACTTCAGTCTTTCCACTATAGTCTGTCCACTTTAGTCTTTCCACTTTAGTCTTTCCACTATAGTCTCCACTTTATTCTGTCCACTACAGTCTTTCCACTATAGTCTTTCCATTATAGTCTGTCCACTTTAGTCTTTCCACTAGAGTCTGTCCACTTTAGTCTTTCCACTTTAGTCTTTCCACTATAGTCTTTCCACTTCAGTCTGTCCACTTTAGTGTTTCCACTTTAGTCTTTCCACTTTAGTTTGTCCACTTTAATCTTTCCACTATAGTCTGTCCACTTTAGTCTTTCCACTATTCTCTGTCCACTTCAGTCTTTCCACTATACTCTCCACTTTATTCTGTCCACTACAGTCTTTCCACTATAGTCTGTCCACTTTAGTCTTTCCACTTTAGTCTTTCCACTTTAGTCTGTCCACTTTAGTCTTTCCACTAGAGTCTGTCCACTTTATTCTGTCCACTACAGTCTTTCCACTATAGTCTTTCCACTATAGTCTGTCCACTTTAGTTTTTCCACTTTAGTCTTTCCACTTTAGTCTGTCCACTATAGTCTGTCCACTTTAGTCTTTCCACTTTAGTCTTTCCACTATAGTCTCCACTTTATTCTGTCCACTACAGTCTTTCCACTATAGTCTTTCCATTATAGTCTGTCCACTTTAGTCTTTCCACTAGAGTCTGTCCACTTTAGTCTGTCCACTTTAGTCTTTCCACTATAGTCTCCACTTTAATCTTTCCACTTTAGTTTTTCCACTTTAGTCTGTCCACTTCAGTCTTTCCACTATAGTCTGTCCACTTTAGTCGTTCCACCCTAGTCTTTTCGCTTTAGTCTGTCCACTTAGTCTTTCCACTAGAGTGTGTCCACTTTAGTCTTTCCACTTTAGTCTGTCCACTTTAGTCTTTCCACTTTAGTCATTTCCACTATCGTCTGTCCACTTTAGTCTTTCCACTTTAGTCTGTCTACTTTAGTCTTTCCACTATAGTCTGTCCACTTCAGTCTTTCCACTATAGTCCGTCCACTTTAGTCTTTCAACTTTATTCTCTCCACTTCAGTGTGTACACTTTAGTTTGTCCACTGAGTCTTTCCACTTCAATCTTTCCACTATAGTCTGTCCACTTTAGTCTTTCCACTTTAGTCTTTCCACTATAGTCTTTCCACTTCAGTTTGTCCACTTTAGTCTTTCCACTATAGTCTGTCCACTTTTGTCTTTCCACTATAGTCTTTCCACTTTAGCCTGTTCACTTAGTCTTTCCACTATAGTCTCCACTTTATTCTGTCCACTACAGTCTTTCCACTATAGTCTGTCCACTACAGTCTTTCCACTATAGTCTGTCCACTTTAGTGTTTCCACTTTAGTCTTTCCACTTTAGTCTGTCCACTTTAATCTTTCCACTATAGTCTGTCCACTTTAGTCTTTCCACTATTCTCTGTCCACTTTAGTCTTTCCACTATACTCTCCACTTTATTCTGTCCACTACAGTCTTTCCACTATAGTCTGTCCACTTTAGTCTTTCCACTTTAGTCTTTCCACTTTAGTCTGTCCACTTTAGTCTTTCCACTAGAGTCTGTCCACTTTAGTCTGTCCACTTTAGTCTTTCCACTATAGTCTCCACTTTAATCTTTCCACTTTAGTTTTTCCACTTTAGTCTGTCCACTTCAGTCTTTCCACTATAGTCTGTCCACTTTAGTCTTTCCACTTTAGTCTTTCCACTATACTCTCCACTTTATTCTGTCCACTACAGTCTTTCCACTATTGTCTTTCCACTATAGTCTGCCCACTTTAGTCTTTCCACTACAGTCTGTCCACTTGAGTCTTTCCACTTTAGTCTTTTAACTTTATTCTCTCCACTTCAGTGTGTACACTTTAGTTTGTCCACTAAGTCTTTCCACTTCAATCTTTCCACTATAGTCTGTCCACTTTAGTCTTTCCACTTTAGTCTTTCCACTATAGTCTTTCCACTTCAGTTTGTCCACTTTAGTCTTTCCACTATAGTCTGTCCACTTTTGTCTTTCCACTATAGTCTTTCCACTTTAGCCTGTTCACTTAGTCTTTCCACTTCAGTCTTTCCACTATAGTCTGTCCACTTTAGTCTTTCCACTTTAGTCTTTCCACTATTCTCTGTCCACTTTAGTCTTTCCACTATAGTCTCCACTTTATTCTGTCCACTACAGACTTTCCACTATAGTCTTTTCACTATAGTCTATCCACTTTCGTCTTTCCACTGTTCTCTGTCCACTTTAGTCTTTCCACTATAGTCTCCACTTTATTCTGTCCACTACAGTCTTTCCACTATAGTCTGTCCACTATAGTCTGTCCACTTTGGTCTTTCCACTTTAGTCTTTCCACTTTAGTCTTTCCACTGTAGTCTCCACTTTATTCTGTCCACTACAGTCTTTCCACTATAGTCTTTCCACTATAGTCTGTCCACTTTAGTTTTTCCACTTTAGTCTTTCCACTTTAGTCTGTCCACTTTAGTCTTTCCACTATAGTCTGTCCACTTTAGTCTTTCCACTTTAGTCTTTCCACTTTATTCTGTCCACTGCAGTGTGTACACTTTGGTCTGTCCACTGAGTCTTTCCACTTCAGCCTTTCCACTATCGTCTGTCCACTTTAGTCTTTCCACTTTAGTCTGTCTACTTTAGTCTTTCCACTATAGTCTTTCCACTATAGTCTGTCCACTTTAGTTTTTCCACTTTAGTCTTTCCACTTTAGTCTGTCCACTTTAGTCTTTCCACTATAGTCTGTCCACTTTAGTCTTTCCACTTTAGTCTTTCCACTTTATTCTGTCCACTGCAGTGTGTACACTTTGGTCTGTCCACTGAGTCTTTCCACTTCAGCCTTTCCACTATCGTCTGTCCACTTTGGTCTTTCCACTTTAGTCTTTCCACTTTAGTCTTTCCACTGTAGTCTCCACTTTATTCTGTCCACTACAGTCTTTCCACTATAGTCTTTCCACTATAGTCCGTCCACTTTAGTCTTTCCACTTTAGTCTTTCCACTTTAGTCTGTCCACTTTAGTCTTTCCACTATAGTCTGTCCACTTGAGTCTTTCCACTTTATTCTTTCCACTTTATTCTCTCCACTTCAGTGTGTACACTTTAGTCTTTCCACTATAGTCTGTCCACTTTTGTCTTTCCACTATAGTCTTTCCACTTTAGTCTGTTCACTTAGTCTTTCCACTTCAGTCTTTCCACTATAGTCTGTCCACTTTAGTCTTTCCACTTTAGTCTTTCCACTTTAGTCTTTCCACTATTCTCTGTCCACTTTAGTCTTTCCACTATAGTCTCCACTTTATTCTGTCCACTACAGAATTTCCACTATAGTCTTTTCACTATAGTCTATCCACTTTCGTCTTTCCACTGTTCTCTGTCCACTTTAGTCTTTCCACTATAGTCTCCACTTTATTCTGTCCACTACAGTCTTTCCACTATAGTCTGTCCACTTTAGTCTTTCCAATTTAGTTTCCACTTTGGTCTGTCCACTTCAGTCTTTCCACTATAGTCTGTCCACTTTTGTCTTTCCACTTTAGTCTTTCCACTATAGTCTCCACTTTATTCTGTCCACTACAGTCTTTCCACTATAGTCTGTCCACTTTAGTCTTTCCACTATTCTCTGTCCACTTTAGTCTTTCCACTATAGTCTCCACTTTATTCTGTCCACTACAGTCTTTCCACTATAGTCTTTCAACTATTCTCTGTCCACTTAAGTCTTACCACTATAGTCTCCACTTTATTCTGTCCACTACAGTCTTTCCAATATAGTCTTTCCACTATAGTCTGTCCACTCTAGTCTTTCCACTATAGTCTCCACTTTATTCTGTCCACTACAGTCTTTCCACTTTAGTCTTTCCACTATTCTCTGTCCACTTTAGTCTTTCCACCAGAGTCTCCACTTTATTCTGTCCACTACAGTCTTTCCACTATAGTCTTTCCACTATAGTCTGTCCACTTTAGTCTTTCCACTATTCTCTGTCCACTTTAGTCTTTCCACTATAGTCTCCACTTTATTCTGTCCACTACAGTCTTTCCACTAGAGTCTTTCCACTATAGTCTGTCCACTTTAGTCTTTCCACTTTAGTCTTTCCACTATAGTCTCCACTTTATTCTGCCCACTACAGTCTTTCCACTATATTCTTTCCTCTATAGTCTGTCCACTTTAGTCTTTCAACTATTCTCTGTCCACTTTAGTCTTTCTACTATCGTCTCCACTTTATTCTGTCCACTACAGTCTCTCCACTATAGTCTTTCCACTATAGTCTGTCCACTTTAGTCTTTCGACTATTCTCTGTCCACTTTAGTCTTTCCACTATACTCTCCACTTCATTCTGTCCACTACAGTCTTTCCACTATAGTCTGTCCACTTTAGTCTTTCAACTATTCTCTGTCCACTTTAGTCTTTCAACTATAGTCTCCACTTTATTCTGTCCACTACAGTCTCTCCACTATAGTCTTTCCACTATAGTCTGTCCACTTTAGTCTTTCCACTATTCTCTGTCTACTTTAGTCTTTCCACTATACTCTCCACTTCATTCTGTCCACTACAGTCTTTCCACTATAGTCTTTCCACTATAGTCTGTCCACTTTAGTGTTTCCACTTTAGTCTTTCCACTTTAGTCTGTCCACTTTAATCTTTCCACTATAGTCTGTCCACTTTATTCTTTCCACTTTTCTCTGTCCACTTTAGTCTTTCCACTTTAGTCTTTCCACTATAGTCTCCACTTTATTCTGTCCACTACAGTCTCTCCACTATAGTCTTTCCACTATAGTCTGTCCACTTTAGTCTTTCCACTATTCTCTGTTCACTTTAGTCTTTCCACTATACTCTCCACTTTATTCTGTCCACTACAGTCTTTCCACTATAGTCTTTCCACTATAGTCTTTCCACTATAGTCTGTCCACTTTAGTCTTTCTACTTTAGTTTTTCCACTTTAGTCTGTCCACTTTAGTCTTTCCACTATAGTCTGTCCACTTTGGTCTTTCCACTTTAGTCTTTCCGCTTTAGTCTGTCCACTTTAGTCTTTCCACTTTAGTCTGTCCACTTTAGTCTGTCCACTTTAGTCTTTCCACTTAAGTCATTTCCACTATCTTCTGTCCACTTTAGTCTTTCCACTATAGTCTGTCCACTTTAGTCTTTCCACTATAGTCTGACCACTTTAGTCTTTCCACTTTAGTCTTTCCACTTTAGTCTTTCCACTATAGTCTCCACTTTATTCTGTCCACTTTAGTCTTTCCACTATTCTCTGTCCACTTTAGTCTTTCCACTATAGTCTTTCTTCTATAGACTGTCCACTTTAGTCTTTCCACTATTCTCTGTCCAATACAGTCTTTCCACTATAGTCTTTCCACTATAGTCTGTCCACTTTAGTCTTTCCACTTTAGTCTTTCCACTTTAGTCTGTCCACTTTAGTCTTTCCACTATAGTCTGTCCACTTTAGTCTTTCCACTTTAGTCTTTCCGCTTTAGTCTGTCCACTTAGTCTTTCCACTATAGTCTTTCCACTTTTGTCTGTCCACTTTAGTCTTTCCACTTTAGTCTTTCCACTTTCGTCTGTCCACTTTAGTCTTTCCACTAAAGTCTGTCCACTATAGTCTTTCCACTATAGTCTGTCCACTTTAGTCTTTCCACTATTCTCTGTCCACTTTAGTCGTTCCACTATACTCTCCACTTTATTCTGTCCACTACAGTCTTTCCACTATAGTTTTTCCACTATAGTCTTTCCACTATAGTCTGTCCACTTTAGTCTGTCCACTTTAGTCTTTCCACTATAGTCTGTCCTCTTTGGTCTTTCCACTTTAGTCTTTCCGCTTTAGTCTGTCCACTTTAGTCTGTCCACTTTAGTCTTTCCACTTAAGTCATTTCCACTATCTTCTGTCCACTTTAGTCTTTCCAATATAGTCTGTCCACTTTAGTCTTTCCACTATAGTCTGACCACTTTAGTCTTTCCACTTTAGTCTTTCCACTTTAGTCTTTCCACTATAGTCTCCACTTTATTCTGTCCACTACAGTCTTTCCACTATAGTCTTTCCACTATAGTCTGTCCACTTTAGTCTTTCCACTTTAGTCTTTCCACTTTAGTCTGTCCACTTTAGTCTTTCCCCTATAGACTGTCCACTTTAGTCTGTCCACTTCAGTCTTTCCACCATAGTCTGTCCACTTTAGTCTTTTCACTTTAGTCTGTCCACTTTAGTCTTTCCACTATAGTCTGTCCACTTTAGTCTTTCCACTACTCTCTGTCCACTTTAGTCTTTCCGCTTCAGTCTTTCCACTAGAGTCCGTCCAGTTTAGTCTTTCCACTTTAGTCTGTCCACTTTAGTCTTTCCACTTTAGTCTTTCCAGACTGTCTGTCCACTTTAGTCTTTCCACTATAGTCTGTCCACTTTAGTCTTTCCACTACTCTCTGTCCACTTTAGTCTTTCCGCTTCAGTCTTTCCACTAGAGCCCGTCCAGTTTAGTCTTTCCACTTTAGTCTGTCCACTTTAGTCTTTCAACTTTAGTCTTTCCACTTTAGTCATTTCCACTATCTTCTGTCCACTTTAGTCTTTCCACTTTAGTCTTTCCACTTTAGTCTTTCCACTTTAGTCTTTCCACTATAGTCTGTCCACTTTAGTCTTTCCACTATAGTCTGTCCACTTTAGTCTTTCCACTTTAGTCTTTCCACTTTAGTCTTTCCACTTTAGTCTTTCCACTATAGTCTCCACTTTCTTCTGTCCACTACAGTCTTTCCACTATAGTCTTTCTTCTATAGCCTGTCCACTTTAGTCTTTCCACTTTAGTCTTTCCACTTTAGTCTTTCCACTTTATTCTTTCCACTTTAGTCTTTCCACTATAGTCTGTCCACTTTAGTCTTTCCACTTTTGTCTGTCCACTTTAGTCTTTCCACTTTAGTCTTTCCACTTTCGTCTGTCCACTTTAGTCTTTCCACTATAGTCTGTCCACTATAGTCTTTCCACTATAGTCTGTCCACTTTAGTCTTTCCACTTTAGTCTTTCCACTTTCGTCTGTCCACTTTAGTCTTTCCACTATAGTCTGTCCACTATAGTCTTTCCACTTTCGTCTGTCCACTTTAGTCTTTCCACTATAGTCTGTCCACTATAGTCTTTCCACTATAGTCTGTCCACTTTAGTCTTTCCACTATTCGCTGTCCACTTTAGTCTTTCCACTATAGTCTTTCTTCTATAGACTGTCCACTTTAGTCTTTCCACTATTCTCTGTCCAATACAGTCTTTCCACTATAGTCTTTCCACTATAGTCTGTCCACTTTAGTCTTTCCACTTTAGTCTTTCCACTTTAGTCTGTCCACTTTAGTCTTTCCACTATAGTCTGTCCACTTTAGTCTTTCCACTTTAGTCTTTCCGCTTTAGTCTGTCCACTTAGTCTTTCCACTATAGTCTTTCCACTTTTGTCTGTCCACTTTAGTCTTTCCACTTTCGTCTGTCCACTTTAGTCTTTCCACTATAGTCTGTCCACTATAGTCTTTCCACTATAGTCTGTCCACTGTAGTCTTTCCACTTTAGTCTTTCCACTTTCGTCTGTCCACTTTAGTCTTTCCACTATAGTCTGTCCACTATAGTCTTTCCACTTTCGTCTGTCCACTTTAGTCTTTCCACTATAGTCTGTCCACTATAGTCTTTCCACTATAGTCTGTTCACTTTAGTCTTTCCACTATTCACTGTCCACTTTAGTCTTTCCACTATAGTCTTTCTTCTATAGACTGTCCACTTTAGTCTTTCCACTATTCTCTGTCCAATACAGTCTTTCCACTATAGTCTTTCCACTATAGTCTGTCCACTTTAGTCTTTCCACTTTAGTCTTTCCACTTTAGTCTTTCCGCTTTAGTCTGTCCACTTAGTCTTTCCACTATAGTCTTTCCACTTTTGTCTGTCCACTACAGTCTTTCCACTATAGTCTTTCAACTATTCTCTGTCCACTTAAGTCTTTCCACTATAGTCTCAACTTTATTCTGTCCACTACAGTCTTTCCAATATAGTCTTTCCACTATAGTCTGTCCACTTTAGTCTTTCCACTATAGTCTCCACTTTATTCTGTCCACTACAGTCTTTCCACTTTAGTCTTTCCACTATTCTCTGTCCACTTTAGTCTTTCCACTAGAGTCTCCACTTTATTCTGTCCACTACAGTCTTTCCACTATAGTCTTTCCACTATAGTCTGTCCACTTTAGTCTTTCCACTATTCTCTGTCCACTTTAGTCTTTCCACTATAGTCTCCACTTTATTCTGTCCACTACAGTCTTTCCATTATAGTCTTTCCACTATAGTCTGTCCACTTTAGTCTTTCCACTTTAGTCTTTCCACTATAGTCTCCACTTTATTCTGCCCACTACAGTCTTTCCACTATATTCTTTCCACTATAGTCTGTCCACTTTAGTCTTTCAACTATTCTCTGTCCACTTTAGTCTTTCCACTATAGTCTCCACTTTATTCTGTCCACTACAGTCTCTCCACTATAGTCTTTCCACTATAGTCTGTCCACTTTAGTCTTTCCACTATTCTCTGTCCACTTTAGTCTTTCCACTATACTCTCCACTTCATTCTGTCCACTACAGTCTTTCCACTATAGTCTGTCCACTTTAGTCTTTCAACCCACTTTAGTCTTTCAACTATAGTCTCCACTTTATTCTGTCCACTACAGTCTCTCCACTATAGTCTTTCCACTATAGTCTGTCCACTTTAGTCTTTCCACTATTCTCTGTCCACTTTAGTCTTTCCACTATACTCTCCACTTCATTCTGTCCACTACAGTCTTTCCACTATAGTCTTTCCACTATAGTCTGTCCACTTTAGTGTTTCCACTTTAGTCTTTCCACTTTAGTCTGTCCACTTTAATCTTTCCACTATAGTCTGTCCACTTTAGTCTTTCCACTTTTCTCTGTCCACTTTAGTCTTTCCACTTTAGTCTTTCCACTATAGTCTCCACTTTATTCTGTCCACTACAGTCTCTCCACTATAGTCTTTCCACTATAGCCTGTCCACTTTAGTCTTTCCACTATTCTCTGTTCACTTTAGTCTTTCCACTATACTCTCCACTTTAATCTGTCCACTACAGTCTTTCCACTATAGTCTTTCCACTATAGTCTTTCCACTATAGTCTGTCCACTTTAGTCTTTCCACTTAAGTCATTTCCACTATCTTCTGTCCACTTTAGTCTTTCCACTATAGTCTGTCCACTTTAGTCTTTCCACTATAGTCTGACCACTTTAGTCTTTCCACTTTAGTCTTTCCACTTTAGTCTTTCCACTATAGTCTCCACTTTATTCTGTCCACTACAGTCTTTCCACTATAGTCTTTCCACTATAGTCTGTCCACTTTAGTCTTTCCACTTTAGTCTTTCCACTTTAGTCTGTCCACTTTAGTCTTTCCCCTATAGACTGTCCACTTTAGTCTGTCCACTTCAGTCTTTCCACTATAGTCTGTCCACTTTAGTCTTTCCACTTTAGTCTGTCCACTTTAGTCTTTCCACTATAGTCTGTCCACTTTAGTCTTTCCACTACTCTCTGTCCACTTTAGTCTTTCCACTTTAGTCTGTCCACTTTAGTCTTTCCACTTTAGTCTTTCCAGACTGTCTGTCCACTTTAGTCTTTCCACTATAGTCTGTCCACTTTAGTCTTTCCACTACTCTCTGTCCACTTTAGTCTTTCCGCTTCAGTCTTTCCACTAGAGTCCGTCCAGTTTAGTCTTTCCACTTTAGTCTGTCCACTTTAGTCTTTCAACTTTAGTCTTTCCACTTTAGTCATTTCCACTATCTTCTGTCCACTTTAGTCTTTCCACTTTAGTCTTTCCACTTTAGTCTGTCTACTTTAGTCTTTCCACTATAGTCTGTCCACTTTAGTCTTTCCACTATAGTCTGTCCACTTTAGTCTTTCCACTTTAGTCTTTCCACTTTAGTCTTTCCACTATAGTCTCCACTTTCTTCTGTCCACTACAGTCTTTCCACTATAGTCTTTCTTCTATAGACTGTCCACTTTAGTCTTTCCACTTTAGTCTTTCCACTTTAGTCTTTCCACTTTAGTCTGTCCCTTTTAGTCTTTCCACTATAGTCTGTCCACTTTAGTCTTTCCACTTTTGTCTGTCCACTTTAGTCTTTCCACTTTAGTCTTTCCACTTTCGTCTGTCCACTTTAGTCTTTCCACTATAGTCTGTCCACTATAGTCTTTCCACTATAGTCTGTCCACTTTAGTCTTTCCACTTTAGTCTTTCCACTTTCGTCTGTCCACTTTAGTCTTTCCACTATAGTCTGTCCACTATAGTCTTTCCACTTTCGTCTGTCCACTTTAGTCTTTCCACTATAGTCTGTCCACTATAGTCTTTCCACTATAGTCTGTCCACTTTAGTCTTTCCACTATTCTCTGTCCACTTTAGTCTTTCCACTTTAGTCTTTCTTCTATAGACTGTCCACTTTAGTCTTTCCACTATTCTCTGTCCAATACAGTCTTTCCACTATAGTCTTTCCACTATAGTCTTTCCACTATAGTCTGTCCAATTTAGTCTTTCCACTTTAGTCTTTCCACTTTAGTCTGTCCACTTTAGTCTTTCCACTATAGTCTGTCCACTTTAGTCTTTCCACTTTAGTCTTTCCGCTTTAGTCTGTCCACTTAGTCTTTCCACTATAGTCTTTCCACTTTTGTCTTTCCACTTTAGTCTTTCCACTTTAGTCTTTCCACTTTCGTCTGTCCACTTTAGTCTTTCCACTATAGTCTGTCCACTATAGTCTTTCCACTATAGTCTGTCCACTTTAGTCTTTCCACTATTCTCTGTCCACTTTAGTCGTTCCACTATACTCTCCACTTTATTCTGTCCACTACAGTCTTTCCACTATAGTCTTTCCACTATAGTCTTTCCACTATAGTCTGTCCACTTTAGTCTGTCCACTTTAGTCTTTCCACAATAGTCTGTCCTCTTTGGTCTTTCCACTTTAGTCTTTCCGCTTTAGTCTGTCCACTTTAGTCTTTCCACTTTAGTCTGTCCACTTTAGTCTGTCCACTTTAGTCTTTCCACTTAAGTCATTTCCACTATCTTCTGTCCACTTTAGTCTTTCCACTATAGTCTGTCCACTTTAGTCTTTCCACTTTAGTTTTTCCACTATAGTCTGTCCACTTTAGTCTTTCCACTATTCTCTGTCCACTTTAGTCGTTCCACTATACTCTCCACTTTATTCTGTCCACTACAGTCTTTCCACTATAGTTTTTCCACTATAGTCTTTCCACTATAGTCTGTCCACTTTAGTCTGTCCACTTTAGTCTTTCCACTATAGTCTGTCCTCTTTGGTCTTTCCACTTTAGTCTTTCCGCTTTAGTCTGTCCACTTTAGTCTGTCCACTTTAGTCTTTCCACTTAAGTCATTTCCACTATCTTCTGTCCACTTTAGTCTTTCCAATATAGTCTGTCCACTTTAGTCTTTCCACTATAGTCTGACCACTTTAGTCTTTCCACTTTAGTCTTTCCACTTTAGTCTTTCCACTATAGTCTCCACTTTATTCTGTCCACTACAGTCTTTCCACTATAGTCTTTCCACTATAGTCTGTCCACTTTAGTCTTTCCACTTTAGTCTTTCCACTTTAGTCTGTCCACTTTAGTCTTTCCCCTATAGACTGTCCACTTTAGTCTGTCCACTTCAGTCTTTCCACCATAGTCTGTCCACTTTAGTCTTTTCACTTTAGTCTGTCCACTTTAGTCTTTCCACTATAGTCTGTCCACTTTAGTCTTTCCACTACTCTCTGTCCACTTTAGTCTTTCCGCTTCAGTCTTTCCACTAGAGTCCGTCCAGTTTAGTCTTTCCACTTTAGTCTGTCCACTTTAGTCTTTCCACTTTAGTCTTTCCAGACTGTCTGTCCACTTTAGTCTTTCCACTATAGTCTGTCCACTTTAGTCTTTCCACTACTCTCTGTCCACTTTAGTCTTTCCGCTTCAGTCTTTCCACTAGAGCCCGTCCAGTTTAGTCTTTCCACTTTAGTCTGTCCACTTTAGTCTTTCAACTTTAGTCTTTCCACTTTAGTCATTTCCACTATCTTCTGTCCACTTTAGTCTTTCCACTTTAGTCTTTCCACTTTAGTCTTTCCACTTTAGTCTTTCCACTATAGTCTGTCCACTTTAGTCTTTCCACTATAGTCTGTCCACTTTAGTCTTTCCACTTTAGTCTTTCCACTTTAGTCTTTCCACTATAGTCTCCACTTTCTTCTGTCCACTACAGTCTTTCCACTATAGTCTTTCTTCTATAGCCTGTCCACTTTAGTCTTTCCACTTTAGTCTTTCCACTTTAGTCTTTCCACTTTATTCTTTCCACTTTAGTCTTTCCACTATAGTCTGTCCACTTTAGTCTTTCCACTTTTGTCTGTCCACTTTAGTCTTTCCACTTTAGTCTTTCCACTTTCGTCTGTCCACTTTAGTCTTTCCACTATAGTCTGTCCACTATAGTCTTTCCACTATAGTCTGTCCACTTTAGTCTTTCCACTTTAGTCTTTCCACTTTCGTCTGTCCACTTTAGTCTTTCCACTATAGTCTGTCCACTATAGTCTTTCCACTTTCGTCTGTCCACTTTAGTCTTTCCACTATAGTCTGTCCACTATAGTCTTTCCACTATAGTCTGTCCACTTTAGTCTTTCCACTATTCGCTGTCCACTTTAGTCTTTCCACTATAGTCTTTCTTCTATAGACTGTCCACTTTAGTCTTTCCACTATTCTCTGTCCAATACAGTCTTTCCACTATAGTCTTTCCACTATAGTCTGTCCACTTTAGTCTTTCCACTTTAGTCTTTCCACTTTAGTCTGTCCACTTTAGTCTTTCCACTATAGTCTGTCCACTTTAGTCTTTCCACTTTAGTCTTTCCGCTTTAGTCTGTCCACTTAGTCTTTCCACTATAGTCTTTCCACTTTTGTCTGTCCACTTTAGTCTTTCCACTTTCGTCTGTCCACTTTAGTCTTTCCACTATAGTCTGTCCACTATAGTCTTTCCACTATAGTCTGTCCACTGTAGTCTTTCCACTTTAGTCTTTCCACTTTCGTCTGTCCACTTTAGTCTTTCCACTATAGTCTGTCCACTATAGTCTTTCCACTTTCGTCTGTCCACTTTAGTCTTTCCACTATAGTCTGTCCACTATAGTCTTTCCACTATAGTCTGTTCACTTTAGTCTTTCCACTATTCACTGTCCACTTTAGTCTTTCCACTATAGTCTTTCTTCTATAGACTGTCCACTTTAGTCTTTCCACTATTCTCTGTCCAATACAGTCTTTCCACTATAGTCTTTCCACTATAGTCTGTCCACTTTAGTCTTTCCACTTTAGTCTTTCCACTTTAGTCTTTCCGCTTTAGTCTGTCCACTTAGTCTTTCCACTATAGTCTTTCCACTTTTGTCTGTCCACTACAGTCTTTCCACTATAGTCTTTCAACTATTCTCTGTCCACTTAAGTCTTTCCACTATAGTCTCAACTTTATTCTGTCCACTACAGTCTTTCCAATATAGTCTTTCCACTATAGTCTGTCCACTTTAGTCTTTCCACTATAGTCTCCACTTTATTCTGTCCACTACAGTCTTTCCACTTTAGTCTTTCCACTATTCTCTGTCCACTTTAGTCTTTCCACTAGAGTCTCCACTTTATTCTGTCCACTACAGTCTTTCCACTATAGTCTTTCCACTATAGTCTGTCCACTTTAGTCTTTCCACTATTCTCTGTCCACTTTAGTCTTTCCACTATAGTCTCCACTTTATTCTGTCCACTACAGTCTTTCCATTATAGTCTTTCCACTATAGTCTGTCCACTTTAGTCTTTCCACTTTAGTCTTTCCACTATAGTCTCCACTTTATTCTGCCCACTACAGTCTTTCCACTATATTCTTTCCACTATAGTCTGTCCACTTTAGTCTTTCAACTATTCTCTGTCCACTTTAGTCTTTCCACTATAGTCTCCACTTTATTCTGTCCACTACAGTCTCTCCACTATAGTCTTTCCACTATAGTCTGTCCACTTTAGTCTTTCCACTATTCTCTGTCCACTTTAGTCTTTCCACTATACTCTCCACTTCATTCTGTCCACTACAGTCTTTCCACTATAGTCTGTCCACTTTAGTCTTTCAACCCACTTTAGTCTTTCAACTATAGTCTCCACTTTATTCTGTCCACTACAGTCTCTCCACTATAGTCTTTCCACTATAGTCTGTCCACTTTAGTCTTTCCACTATTCTCTGTCCACTTTAGTCTTTCCACTATACTCTCCACTTCATTCTGTCCACTACAGTCTTTCCACTATAGTCTTTCCACTATAGTCTGTCCACTTTAGTGTTTCCACTTTAGTCTTTCCACTTTAGTCTGTCCACTTTAATCTTTCCACTATAGTCTGTCCACTTTAGTCTTTCCACTTTTCTCTGTCCACTTTAGTCTTTCCACTTTAGTCTTTCCACTATAGTCTCCACTTTATTCTGTCCACTACAGTCTCTCCACTATAGTCTTTCCACTATAGCCTGTCCACTTTAGTCTTTCCACTATTCTCTGTTCACTTTAGTCTTTCCACTATACTCTCCACTTTAATCTGTCCACTACAGTCTTTCCACTATAGTCTTTCCACTATAGTCTTTCCACTATAGTCTGTCCACTTTAGTCTTTCCACTTAAGTCATTTCCACTATCTTCTGTCCACTTTAGTCTTTCCACTATAGTCTGTCCACTTTAGTCTTTCCACTATAGTCTGACCACTTTAGTCTTTCCACTTTAGTCTTTCCACTTTAGTCTTTCCACTATAGTCTCCACTTTATTCTGTCCACTACAGTCTTTCCACTATAGTCTTTCCACTATAGTCTGTCCACTTTAGTCTTTCCACTTTAGTCTTTCCACTTTAGTCTGTCCACTTTAGTCTTTCCCCTATAGACTGTCCACTTTAGTCTGTCCACTTCAGTCTTTCCACTATAGTCTGTCCACTTTAGTCTTTCCACTTTAGTCTGTCCACTTTAGTCTTTCCACTATAGTCTGTCCACTTTAGTCTTTCCACTACTCTCTGTCCACTTTAGTCTTTCCGCTTCAGTCTTTCCACTAGAGTCCGTCCAGTTTAGTCTTTCCACTTTAGTCTGTCCACTTTAGTCTTTCCACTTTAGTCTTTCCAGACTGTCTGTCCACTTTAGTCTTTCCACTATAGTCTGTCCACTTTAGTCTTTCCACTACTCTCTGTCCACTTTAGTCTTTCCGCTTCAGTCTTTCCACTAGAGTCCGTCCAGTTTAGTCTTTCCACTTTAGTCTGTCCACTTTAGTCTTTCAACTTTAGTCTTTCCACTTTAGTCATTTCCACTATCTTCTGTCCACTTTAGTCTTTCCACTTTAGTCTTTCCACTTTAGTCTGTCTACTTTAGTCTTTCCACTATAGTCTGTCCACTTTAGTCTTTCCACTATAGTCTGTCCACTTTAGTCTTTCCACTTTAGTCTTTCCACTTTAGTCTTTCCACTATAGTCTCCACTTTCTTCTGTCCACTACAGTCTTTCCACTATAGTCTTTCTTCTATAGACTGTCCACTTTAGTCTTTCCACTTTAGTCTTTCCACTTTAGTCTTTCCACTTTAGTCTGTCCACTTTAGTCTTTCCACTATAGTCTGTCCACTTTAGTCTTTCCACTTTTGTCTGTCCACTTTAGTCTTTCCACTTTAGTCTTTCCACTTTCGTCTGTCCACTTTAGTCTTTCCACTATAGTCTGTCCACTATAGTCTTTCCACTATAGTCTGTCCACTTTAGTCTTTCCACTTTAGTCTTTCCACTTTCGTCTGTCCACTTTAGTCTTTCCACTATAGTCTGTCCACTATAGTCTTTCCACTTTCGTCTGTCCACTTTAGTCTTTCCACTATAGTCTGTCCACTATAGTCTTTCCACTATAGTCTGTCCACTTTAGTCTTTCCACTATTCTCTGTCCACTTTAGTCTTTCCACTTTAGTCTTTCTTCTATAGACTGTCCACTTTAGTCTTTCCACTATTCTCTGTCCAATACAGTCTTTCCACTATAGTCTTTCCACTATAGTCTTTCCACTATAGTCTGTCCAATTTAGTCTTTCCACTTTAGTCTTTCCACTTTAGTCTGTCCACTTTAGTCTTTCCACTATAGTCTGTCCACTTTAGTCTTTCCACTTTAGTCTTTCCGCTTTAGTCTGTCCACTTAGTCTTTCCACTATAGTCTTTCCACTTTTGTCTTTCCACTTTAGTCTTTCCACTTTAGTCTTTCCACTTTCGTCTGTCCACTTTAGTCTTTCCACTATAGTCTGTCCACTATAGTCTTTCCACTATAGTCTGTCCACTTTAGTCTTTCCACTATTCTCTGTCCACTTTAGTCGTTCCACTATACTCTCCACTTTATTCTGTCCACTACAGTCTTTCCACTATAGTCTTTCCACTATAGTCTTTCCACTATAGTCTGTCCACTTTAGTCTGTCCACTTTAGTCTTTCCACAATAGTCTGTCCTCTTTGGTCTTTCCACTTTAGTCTTTCCGCTTTAGTCTGTCCACTTTAGTCTTTCCACTTTAGTCTGTCCACTTTAGTCTGTCCACTTTAGTCTTTCCACTTAAGTCATTTCCACTATCTTCTGTCCACTTTAGTCTTTCCACTATAGTCTGTCCACTTTAGTCTTTCCACTATAGTCTCACAACTTTAGTCTTTCCACTTTAGTCTTTCCACTATAGTCTCCACTTTATTCTGTCCACTACAGTCTTTCCACTATAGTCTTTCCACTATAGTCTGTCCACTTTAGTCTTTCTACTTTAGTCTTTCCACTATAGTCTCCACTTTATTCTGTCCACTACAGTCTTTCCACTATAGTCTGTCCACTTTAGTCTTTCCACTATTCTCTGTCCACTTTAGTCTTTCCATTATAGTCTCCACTTTATTCTGTCCACTACAGTCTTTCCACGTAGTCTTTCAACTATTCTCTGTCCACTTTAGTCTCCACTTTATTCTGTCCACTACAGTCTTTCCACTATAGTCTGTCCACTTTAGTCTTTCCACTATAGTCTCCACTTTATTCTGTCCACTACAGTCTTTCCACTTTAGTCTTTCCACTATTCTCTGTCCACTTTAGTCTTTCCACTATAGTCTCCACTTTATTCTGTCCACTACAGTCTTTCCAATATAGTCTTTCCAATATAGTCTGTCCACTTTAGTCTTTCCACTATAGTCTCCACTTTATTCTGTCCACTACAGTCTTTCCACTATGGTCTTTCCACTATAGTCTGTCCACTTTAGTCTTTCCAATTTAGTTTTTCCACTTTAGTGTGTCCACTTCAGTCTTTCCACTATAGTCTGTCCACTTTAGTCTTTCCACTTTAGTCTTTCCACTACAGTCTCCACTTTATTCTGCCCACTACAGTCTCTCCACTATAATCTTTCCACTATAGTCTGTCCACTTTAGTCTTTCCACTATTCTCTGTCCACTTTAGTCTTTCCACTATACTCTCCACTACTACAGTCTTTCTACTATAGTCTTTCCACTATAGTCTGTCCACTTTAGTGTTTCCACTTTAGTCTTTCCACTTTAGTATGTCCACTTTAATCTTTCCACTATAGTCTGTCCACATTAGTCTTTCCACTATTCTCTGTCCACTTTAGTCTTTCCACTATACTCTCCACTTTATTCTGTCCACTACAGTCTTTCCACTGTAGTCTGTCCACTTTAGTCTTTCCACTTTAGTCTTTCCACTAGAGTCTGTCCACTTTAGTCTGTCCACTTTAGTCTTTCCACTATAGTCTCCACTTTAATCTTTCCACTTTAGTTTTTCCACTTTAGTCTGTCCACTTCAGTCTTTCCACTATACTCTCCACTACTACAGTCTTTCCACTATAGTCTTTCCAATATAGTCTGTCCACTTTAGTCTTTCCACTATAGTCTCCACTTTATTCTGTCCACTACAGTCTTTCCACTATGGTCTTTCCACTGTAGTCTGTCCACTTTAGTCTTTCCAATTTAGTTTTTCCACTTTAGTGTGTCCACTTCAGTCTTTCCACTATAGTCTGTCCACTTTAGTCTTTCCACTTTAGTCTTTCCACTACAGTCTCCACTTTATTCTGCCCACTACAGTCTCTCCACTATATTCTTTCCACTATAGTCTGTCCACTTTAGTCTTTCAACTATTCTCTGTCCACTTTAGTCTTTCCACTATAGTCTCCACTTTATTCTGTCCACTACAGTCTCTCCACTATAGTCTTTCCACTATAGTCTGTCCACTTTAGTCTTTCCACTATTCTCTGTCCACTTTAGTCTTTCCACTATACTCTCCACTTCATTCTGTCCACTACAGTCTTTCCACTATAGTCTGTCCACTTTAGTCTTTCAACCCACTTTAGTCTTTCAACTATAGTCTCCACTTTATTCTGTCCACTACAGTCTCTCCACTATAGTCTTTCCACTATAGTCTGTCCACTTTAGTCTTTCCACTATTCTCTGTCCACTTTAGTCTTTCCACTATACTCTCCACTTCATTCTGTCCACTACAGTCTTTCCACTATAGTCTTTCCACTATAGTCTGTCCACTTTAGTGTTTCCACTTTAGTCTTTCCACTTTAGTCTGTCCACTTTAATCTTTCCACTATAGTCTGTCCACTTTAGTCTTTCCACTTTTCTCTGTCCACTTTAGTCTTTCCACTTTAGTCTTTCCACTATAGTCTCCACTTTATTCTGTCCACTACAGTCTCTCCACTATAGTCTTTCCACTATAGCCTGTCCACTTTAGTCTTTCCACTATTCTCTGTTCACTTTAGTCTTTCCACTATACTCTCCACTTTAATCTGTCCACTACAGTCTTTCCACTATAGTCTTTCCACTATAGTCTTTCCACTATAGTCTGTCCACTTTAGTCTTTCCACTTAAGTCATTTCCACTATCTTCTGTCCACTTTAGTCTTTCCACTATAGTCTGTCCACTTTAGTCTTTCCACTATAGTCTGACCACTTTAGTCTTTCCACTTTAGTCTTTCCACTTTAGTCTTTCCACTATAGTCTCCACTTTATTCTGTCCACTACAGTCTTTCCACTATAGTCTTTCCACTATAGTCTGTCCACTTTAGTCTTTCCACTTTAGTCTTTCCACTTTAGTCTGTCCACTTTAGTCTTTCCCCTATAGACTGTCCACTTTAGTCTGTCCACTTCAGTCTTTCCACTATAGTCTGTCCACTTTAGTCTTTCCACTTTAGTCTGTCCACTTTAGTCTTTCCACTATAGTCTGTCCACTTTAGTCTTTCCACTACTCTCTGTCCACTTTAGTCTTTCCGCTTCAGTCTTTCCACTAGAGTCCGTCCAGTTTAGTCTTTCCACTTTAGTCTGTCCACTTTAGTCTTTCCACTTTAGTCTTTCCAGACTGTCTGTCCACTTTAGTCTTTCCACTATAGTCTGTCCACTTTAGTCTTTCCACTACTCTCTGTCCACTTTAGTCTTTCCGCTTCAGTCTTTCCACTAGAGTCCGTCCAGTTTAGTCTTTCCACTTTAGTCTGTCCACTTTAGTCTTTCAACTTTAGTCTTTCCACTTTAGTCATTTCCACTATCTTCTGTCCACTTTAGTCTTTCCACTTTAGTCTTTCCACTTTAGTCTGTCTACTTTAGTCTTTCCACTATAGTCTGTCCACTTTAGTCTTTCCACTATAGTCTGTCCACTTTAGTCTTTCCACTTTAGTCTTTCCACTTTAGTCTTTCCACTATAGTCTCCACTTTCTTCTGTCCACTACAGTCTTTCCACTATAGTCTTTCTTCTATAGACTGTCCACTTTAGTCTTTCCACTTTAGTCTTTCCACTTTAGTCTTTCCACTTTAGTCTGTCCACTTTAGTCTTTCCACTATAGTCTGTCCACTTTAGTCTTTCCACTTTTGTCTGTCCACTTTAGTCTTTCCACTTTAGTCTTTCCACTTTCGTCTGTCCACTTTAGTCTTTCCACTATAGTCTGTCCACTATAGTCTTTCCACTATAGTCTGTCCACTTTAGTCTTTCCACTTTAGTCTTTCCACTTTCGTCTGTCCACTTTAGTCTTTCCACTATAGTCTGTCCACTATAGTCTTTCCACTTTCGTCTGTCCACTTTAGTCTTTCCACTATAGTCTGTCCACTATAGTCTTTCCACTATAGTCTGTCCACTTTAGTCTTTCCACTATTCTCTGTCCACTTTAGTCTTTCCACTTTAGTCTTTCTTCTATAGACTGTCCACTTTAGTCTTTCCACTATTCTCTGTCCAATACAGTCTTTCCACTATAGTCTTTCCACTATAGTCTTTCCACTATAGTCTGTCCAATTTAGTCTTTCCACTTTAGTCTTTCCACTTTAGTCTGTCCACTTTAGTCTTTCCACTATAGTCTGTCCACTTTAGTCTTTCCACTTTAGTCTTTCCGCTTTAGTCTGTCCACTTAGTCTTTCCACTATAGTCTTTCCACTTTTGTCTTTCCACTTTAGTCTTTCCACTTTAGTCTTTCCACTTTCGTCTGTCCACTTTAGTCTTTCCACTATAGTCTGTCCACTATAGTCTTTCCACTATAGTCTGTCCACTTTAGTCTTTCCACTATTCTCTGTCCACTTTAGTCGTTCCACTATACTCTCCACTTTATTCTGTCCACTACAGTCTTTCCACTATAGTCTTTCCACTATAGTCTTTCCACTATAGTCTGTCCACTTTAGTCTGTCCACTTTAGTCTTTCCACAATAGTCTGTCCTCTTTGGTCTTTCCACTTTAGTCTTTCCGCTTTAGTCTGTCCACTTTAGTCTTTCCACTTTAGTCTGTCCACTTTAGTCTGTCCACTTTAGTCTTTCCACTTAAGTCATTTCCACTATCTTCTGTCCACTTTAGTCTTTCCACTATAGTCTGTCCACTTTAGTCTTTCCACTATAGTCTCACAACTTTAGTCTTTCCACTTTAGTCTTTCCACTATAGTCTCCACTTTATTCTGTCCACTACAGTCTTTCCACTATAGTCTTTCCACTATAGTCTGTCCACTTTAGTCTTTCTACTTTAGTCTTTCCACTATAGTCTCCACTTTATTCTGTCCACTACAGTCTTTCCACTATAGTCTGTCCACTTTAGTCTTTCCACTATTCTCTGTCCACTTTAGTCTTTCCACTATAGTCTCCACTTTATTCTGTCCACTACAGTCTTTCCACGTAGTCTTTCAACTATTCTCTGTCCACTTTAGTCTCTCCACTATAGTCTCCACTTTATTCTGTCCACTACAGTCTTTCCAATATAGTCTTTCCAATATAGTCTGTCCACTTTAGTCTTTCCACTATAGTCTCCACTTTATTCTGTCCACTACAGTCTTTCCACTATGGTCTTTCCACTATAGTCTGTCCACTTTAGTCTTTCCAATTTAGTTTTTCCACTTTAGTGTGTCCACTTCAGTCTTTCCACTATAGTCTGTCCACTTTAGTCTTTCCACTTTAGTCTTTCCACTACAGTCTCCACTTTATTCTGCCCACTACAGTCTCTCCACTATAATCTTTCCACTATAGTCTGTCCACTTTAGTCTTTCCACTATTCTCTGTCCACTTTAGTCTTTCCACTATAGTCTCCACTTTATTCTGTCCACTACAGTCTTTCCACGTAGTCTTTCAACTATTCTCTGTCCACTTTAGTCTCCACTTTATTCTGTCCACTACAGTCTTTCCACTATAGTCTGTCCACTTTAGTCTTTCCACTATAGTCTCCACTTTATTCTGTCCACTACAGTCTTTCCACTTTAGTCTTTCCACTATTCTCTGTCCACTTTAGTGTTTCCACTTTAGTCTTTCCACTTTAGTATGTCCACTTTAATCTTTCCACTATAGTCTGTCCACATTAGTCTTTCCACTATTCTCTGTCCACTTTAGTCTTTCCACTATACTCTCCACTTTATTCTGTCCACTACAGTCTTTCCACTGTAGTCTGTCCACTTTAGTCTTTCCACTTTAGTCTTTCCACTAGAGTCTGTCCACTTTAGTCTGTCCACTTTAGTCTTTCCACTATAGTCTCCACTTTAATCTTTCCACTTTAGTTTTTCCACTTTAGTCTGTCCACTTCAGTCTTTCCACTATAGTCTGTCCACTTTAGTCTTTCCACTTTAGTCTTTCCACTATAGTCTCCACTTTATTCTGTCCACTACAGTCTTTCCACTATAGTCTTTCCACAATAGTCTGTCCACTTTAGTCTTTCCACTATTCTCTGTCCACTTTAGTCTTTCCACTATACTCTCCAATTTATTCTGTCCACTACAGTCTTTCCACTATAGTCTGTCCACTTTAGTCTTTCCACTTTAGTCTTTCCACTTTAGTCTGTCCACTTTAGTCTTTCCACTATAGTCTGTCCACTTTGGTCTTACCTCTTTAGTCTTTCCACTATAGTCTCCACTTTATTCTGTCCACTACAGTCTTTCCACTATAGTCTTTCCACTTTAGTCCGTCCACTTTAGTTTTTCCACTTTAGTCTTTCCACTTTAGTCTGTCCACTTTAGTCTTTCCACTATAGTCTGTCCACTTTATTCTGTCCACTGCAGTGTCCACTTTAGTCTGTCCACTTTAGTCTTTCCACTATAGTCTGTCCACTTTAGTCTTTCCGCTTTAGTCTGTCCACTTAGTCTTTCCACTATAGTCTTTCCACTTTTGTCTGTCCACTTAAGTCTTTCCACTTTAGTCTTTCCACTTTCGTCTGTCCACTTTAGTCTTTCCACTATAGTCTGTCCACTTTAGTCTTTCCACTATAGTCTGTCCACTTTAGTCTTTCCACTATTCTCTGTCCACTTTAGTCTTTCCACTATACTCTCCACTTTATTCTGTCCACTACAGTCTTTCCACTATAGTCTTTCCACTATAGTCTTTCCACTATAGTCTGTCCACTTTAGTCTGTCCACTTTAGTCTTTCCACTATAGTCTGTCCTCTTTGGTCTTTCCACTTTAGTCTTTCCGCTTTAGTCTGTCCACTTTAGTCTTTCCACTTTAGTCTGTCCACTTTAGTCTGTCCACTTTAGTCTTTCCACTTAAGTCATTTCCACTATCTTCTGTCCACTTTAGTCTTTCCACTATAGTCTGTCCACTTTAGTCTTTCCACTATAGTCTGACCACTTTAGTCTTTCCACTTTAGTCTTTCCACTATAGTCTCCACTTTATTCTGTCCACTACAGTCTTTCCACTATAGTCTTTCCACTATAGTCTGTCCACTTTAGTCTTTCTACTTTAGTCTTTCCACTATAGTCTCCACTTTATTCTGTCCACTACAGTCTTTCCACTATAGTCTGTCCACTTTAGTCTTTCCACTATTCTCTGTCCACTTTAGTCTTTCCACTATACTCTCCACTTTATTCTGTCCACTACAGTCTTTCCACTATAGTCTTTCCACTATAGTCTTTCCACTATAGTCTGTCCACTTTAGTCTGTCCACTTTAGTCTTTCCACTATAGTCTGTCCTCTTTGGTCTTTCCACTTTAGTCTTTCCGCTTTAGTCTGTCCACTTTAGTCTTTCCACTTTAGTCTGTCCACTTTAGTCTGTCCACTTTAGTCTTTCCACTTAAGTCATTTCCACTATCTTCTGTCCACTTTAGTCTTTCCACTATAGTCTGTCCACTTTAGTCTTTCCACTATAGTCTGACCACTTTAGTCTTTCCACTTTAGTCTTTCCACTATAGTCTCCACTTTATTCTGTCCACTACAGTCTTTCCACTATAGTCTTTCCACTATAGTCTGTCCACTTTAGTCTTTCTACTTTAGTCTTTCCACTATAGTCTCCACTTTATTCTGTCCACTACAGTCTTTCCACTATAGTCTGTCCACTTTAGTCTTTCCACTATTCTCTGTCCACTTTAGTCTTTCCACTATAGTCTCCACTTTATTCTGTCCACTACAGTCTTTCCACGTAGTCTTTCAACTATTCTCTGTCCACTTTAGTCTTTCCACTATAGTCTCCACTTTATTCTGTCCACTACAGTCTTTCCAATATAGTCTTTCCAATATAGTCTGTCCACTTTAGTCTTTAGACTATTCTCTGTCCACTTTAGTCTTTCCACTATAGTCTCCACTTTATTCTGTCCACTACAGTCTTTCCACTATGGTCTTTCTACTATAGTCTGTCCACTTTAGTCTTTCCAATTTAGTTTTTCCACTTTAGTGTGTCCACTTAAGTCTTTCCACTATAGTCTGTCCACTTTAGTCTTTCCACTTTAGTCTTTCCACTACAGTCTCCACTTTATTCTGCCCACTACAGTCTCTCCACTATATTCTTTCCACTATAGTCTGTCCACTTTAGTCTTTCCACTATTCTCTGTCCACTTTAGTCTTTCCACTATACTCTCCACTACTACAGTCTTTCCACTATAGTCTTTCCACTATAGTCTGTCCACTTTAGTGTTTCCACTTTAGTCTTTCCACTTTAGTCGGTCCACTTTAATCTTTCCACTATAGTCTGTCCACTTTAGTCTTTCCACTATTCTCTGTCCACTTTAGTCTTTCCACTATAGTCTTTCCACTATAGTCTGTCCACTTTAGTCTTTCCACTTTAGTCTTTCCACTTTAGTCTGTCCACTTTAGTCTTTCCACTATAGTCTGTCCACTTTGGTCTTACCTCTTTAGTCTTTCCACTATAGTCTCCACTTTATTCTGTCCACTACAGTCTTTCCACTATAGTCTTTCCACTATAGTCTGTCCACTTTAGTCTTTCCACTTTAGTCTTTCCACTTTAGTCTGTCCACTTTAGTCTTTCCACTATTCTCTGTCCACTTTAGTCTTTCCACTATACTCTCCAATTTATTCTGTCCACTACAGTCTTTCCACTATAGTCTGTCCACTTTAGTCTTTCCACTTTAGTCTTTCCACTTTAGTCTGTCCACTTTAGTCTTTCCACTATAGTCTGTCCACTTTGGTCTTACCTCTTTAGTCTTTCCACTATAGTCTCCACTTTATTCTGTCCACTACAGTCTTTCCACTATAGTCTTTCCACTTTAGTCCGTCCACTTTAGTTTTTCCACTTTAGTCTTTCCACTTTAGTCTGTCCACTTTAGTCTTTCCACTATAGTCTGTCCACTTTATTCTGTCCACTGCAGTGTCCACTTTAGTCTGTCCACTTTAGTCTTTCCACTATAGTCTGTCCACTTTAGTCTTTCCGCTTTAGTCTGTCCACTTAGTCTTTCCACTATAGTCTTTCCACTTTTGTCTGTCCACTTAAGTCTTTCCACTTTAGTCTTTCCACTTTCGTCTGTCCACTTTAGTCTTTCCACTATAGTCTGTCCACTTTAGTCTTTCCACTATAGTCTGTCCACTTTAGTCTTTCCACTATTCTCTGTCCACTTTAGTCTTTCCACTATACTCTCCACTTTATTCTGTCCACTACAGTCTTTCCACTATAGTCTTTCCACTATAGTCTTTCCACTATAGTCTGTCCACTTTAGTCTGTCCACTTTAGTCTTTCCACTATAGTCTGTCCTCTTTGGTCTTTCCACTTTAGTCTTTCCGCTTTAGTCTGTCCACTTTAGTCTTTCCACTTTAGTCTGTCCACTTTAGTCTGTCCACTTTAGTCTTTCCACTTAAGTCATTTCCACTATCTTCTGTCCACTTTAGTCTTTCCACTATAGTCTGTCCACTTTAGTCTTTCCACTATAGTCTGACCACTTTAGTCTTTCCACTTTAGTCTTTCCACTATAGTCTCCACTTTATTCTGTCCACTACAGTCTTTCCACTATAGTCTTTCCACTATAGTCTGTCCACTTTAGTCTTTCTACTTTAGTCTTTCCACTATAGTCTCCACTTTATTCTGTCCACTACAGTCTTTCCACTATAGTCTGTCCACTTTAGTCTTTCCACTATTCTCTGTCCACTTTAGTCTTTCCACTATACTCTCCACTTTATTCTGTCCACTACAGTCTTTCCACTATAGTCTTTCCACTATAGTCTTTCCACTATAGTCTGTCCACTTTAGTCTGTCCACTTTAGTCTTTCCACTATAGTCTGTCCTCTTTGGTCTTTCCACTTTAGTCTTTCCGCTTTAGTCTGTCCACTTTAGTCTTTCCACTTTAGTCTGTCCACTTTAGTCTGTCCACTTTAGTCTGACCACTTTAGTCTTTCCACTTTAGTTTTTCCACTATAGTCTCCACTTTATTCTGTCCACTACAGTCTTTCCACTATAGTCTTTCCACTATAGTCTGTCCACTTTAGTCTTTCTACTTTAGTCTTTCCACTATAGTCTCCACTTTATTCTGTCCACTACAGTCTTTCCACTATAGTCTGTCCACTTTAGTCTTTCCACTATTCTCTGTCCACTTTAGTCTTTCCACTATAGTCTCCACTTTATTCTGTCCACTACAGTCTTTCCACGTAGTCTTTCAACTATTCTATGTCCACTTTAGTCTTTCCACTATAGTCTCCACTTTATTCTGTCCACTACAGTCTTTCCAATATAGTCTTTCCAATATAGTCTGTCCACTTTAGTCTTTAGACTATTCTCTGTCCACTTTAGTCTTTCCACTATAGTCTCCACTTTATTCTGTCCACTACAGTCTTTCCACTATGGTCTTTCCACTATAGTCTGTCCACTTTAGTCTTTCCA
Source organism: Branchinecta sandiegonensis (assembly GCA_030848855.1). Classification (NCBI taxonomy): domain Eukaryota; kingdom Metazoa; phylum Arthropoda; class Branchiopoda; order Anostraca; family Branchinectidae; genus Branchinecta; species Branchinecta sandiegonensis. The sequence continues at coordinate 10,394 of JAUPMV010000004.1, read as the reverse complement.
GTTTAGTTTTTCCACTTTAGTGTGTCCACTTCAGTCTTTCCACTATAGTCTGTCCACTTTAGTCTTTCCACTTTAGTCTTTCCACTACAGTCTCCACTTTATTCTGCCCACTACAGTCTCTCCACTATATTCTTTCCACTATAGTCTGTCCACTTTAGTCTTTCCACTATTCTCTGTCCACTTTAGTCTTTCCACTATACTCTCCACTACTACAGTCTTTCCACTATAGTCTTTCCACTATAGTCTGTCCACTTTAGTGTTTCCACTTTAGTCTTTCCACTTTAGTCTGTCCACTTTAATCTTTCCACTATAGTCTGTCCACTTTAGTCTTTCCACTATTCTCTGTCCACTTTAGTCTTTCCACTATACTCTCCACTTTATTCTGTCCACTACAGTCTTTCCACTATAGTCTGTCCACTTTAGTCTTTCCACTTTAGTCTTTCCACTTTAGTCTGTCCACTTTAGTCTTTCCACTAGAGTCTGTCCACTTTAGTCTGTCCACTTTAGTCTTTCCACTATAGTCTCCACTTTAATCTTTCCACTTTAGTTTTTCCACTTTAGTCTGTCCACTTCAGTCTTTCCACTATAGTCTGTCCACTTTAGTCTTTCCACTTTAGTCTTTCCACTATAGTCTCCACTTTATTCTGTCCACTACAGTCTTTCCACTATAGTCTTTCCACAATAGTCTGTCCACTTTAGTCTTTCCACTATTCTCTGTCCACTTTAGTCTTTCCACTATACTCTCCAATTTATTCTGTCCACTACAGTCTTTCCACTATAGTCTGTCCACTTTAGTCTTTCCACTTTAGTCTTTCCACTTTAGTCTGTCCACTTTAGTCTTTCCACTATAGTCTGTCCACTTTGGTCTTACCACTTTAGTCTTTCCACTATAGTCTCCACTTTATTCTGTCCACTACAGTCTTTCCACTATAGTCTTTCCACTATAGTCTTTCCACTATAGTCCGTCCACTTTAGTTTTTCCACTTTAGTCTTTCCACTTTAGTCTTTCCACTATAATCTGTCCACTTTAGTCTTTCCACTTTAGTCTTTCCACTTTATTCTGTCCACTGCAGTGTGTACACTTTAGTCTGTCCACTGAGTCTTTCCACTTCAGTCTTTCCACTATAGTCTGTCCACTTTAGTCGTTCCACCCTAGTCTTTTCGCTTTAGTCTGTCCACTTAGTCTTTCCACTAGAGTTTGTCCAATTTAGTCTTTCCACTTTAGTCTGTCCACTTTAGTCTGTCTACTTTAGTCTTTCCACTATAGTCTGTCCACTTCAGTCTTTCCACTATAGTCCGTCCACTTTAGTCTTTCCACTTTAGTCTTTCCACTTTAGTCTTTCCACTTTAGTCTGTCCACTTAGTCTTTCCACTAGAGTTTGTCCAATTTAGTCTTTCCACTTTAGTCTTTCCACTTTAGTCTGTCTACTTTAGTCTTTCCACTATAGTCTGTCCACTTCAGTCTTTCCACTATAGTCCGTCCACTTTAGTCTTTCCACTTTAGTCTTTCCACTTTAGTCTGTCCACTTTAGTCTTTCCACTATAGTCTGTCCACTTGAGTCTTTCCACTTTAGTCTTTCCACTTTAGTCTGTCCACTTTAGTCTTTCCACTATAGTCTGTCCACTTGAGTCTTTCCACTTTAGTCTTTCCACTTTAGTCTGTCCACTTTAGTCTTTCCACTATAGTCTGTCCACTATAGTCTTTCCACTATAGTCTGTCCACTTTAGTCTTTCCACTATTCTCTGTCCACTTTAGTCTTTCCACTATACTCTCCACTTTATTCTGTCCACTACAGTCTTTCCACTATAGTCTTTTCACTATAGTCTTTCCACTATAGTCTGTCCACTTTAGTCTGTCCACTTTAGTCTTTCCACTATAGTCTGTCCTCTTTGGTCTTTCCACTTTAGTCTTTCCGCTTTAGTCTGTCCACTTTAGTCTTTCCACTTTAGTCTGTCCACTTTAGTCTGTCCACTTTAGTCTTTCCACTTAAGTCATTTCCACTATCTTCTGTCCACTTTAGTCTTTCCACTATAGTCTGTCCACTTTAGTCTTTCCACTATAGTCTGACCACTTTAGTCTTTCCACTTTAGTCTTTCCACTTTAGTCTTTCCACTATAGTCTCCACTTTATTCTGTCCACTACAGTCTTTCGACTATAGTCTTTCCACTATAGTCTGTCCACTTTAGTCTTTCTACTTTAGTCTTTCCACTGTAGTCTCCACTTTATTCTGTCCACTACAGTCTTTCCACTATAGTCTGTCCACTTTAGTCTTTCCACTATTCTCTGTCCACTTTAGTCTTTCCACTATAGTCTCCACTTTATTCTGTCTACTACAGTCTTTCCACGTAGTCTTTCAACTATTCTCTGTCCACTTTAGTCTTTCCACTATAGTCTCCACTTTATTCTGTCCACTACAGTCTTTCCACTATAGTCTGTCCACTTTAGTCTTCCCACTATAGTCTCCACTTTATTCTGTCCACGACAGTCTTTCCACTTTAGTCTTTCCACTATTCTCTGTCCACTTTAGTCTTTCCACTATAGTCTCCACTTTATTCTGTCCACTACAGTCTTTCCAATATCGTCTTTCCAATATAGTCTGTCCACTTTAGTCTTTAGACTATTCTCTGTCCACTTTAGTCTTTCCACTATAGTCTCCACTTTATTCTGTCCACTACAGTCTTTCCACTATGGTCTTTCCACTATAGTCTGTCCACTTTAGTCTTTCCAATTTAGTTTTTCCGCTTTAGTGTGTCCACTTCAGTCTTTCCACTATAGTCTGTCCACTTTAGTCTTTCCACTTTAGTCTTTCCACTACAGTCTCCACTTTATTCTGCCCTCTACAGTCTTTCCACTATATTATTTCCACTATAGTCTGTCCACTTTAGTCTTTCAACTATTCTCTGTCCACTTTAGTCTTTCCACTGTAGTCTCCACTTTATTCTGTCCACTACAGTCTTTCCACTATAGTCTGTCCACTTTAGTCTTTCCACTATTCTCTGTCCACTTTAGTCTTTCCACTATAGTCTCCACTTTATTCTGTCTACTACAGTCTTTCCACGTAGTCTTTCAACTATTCTCTGTCCACTTTAGTCTTTCCACTATAGTCTCCACTTTATTCTGTCCACTACAGTCTTTCCACTATAGTCTGTCCACTTTAGTCTTTCCACTATTCTCTGTCCACTTTAGTCTTTCCACTATAGTCTCCACTTTATTCTGTCCACTTTAGTCTTTCCAATTTAGTTTTTCCGCTTTAGTGTGTCCACTTCAGTCTTTCCACTATAGTCTGTCCACTTTAGTCTTTCCACTTTAGTCTTTCCACTACAGTCTCCACTTTATTCTGCCCTCTACAGTCTTTCCACTATATTATTTCCACTATAGTCTGTCCACTTTAGTCTTTCAACTATTCTCTGTCCACTTTAGTCTTTCCACTATAGTCTCCACTTTATTCTGTCCACTACAGTCTCTCCACTATATTCTTTCCACTATAGTCTGTCCACTTTAGTCTTTCTACTATTCTCTGTCCACTTTAGTCTTCCACTATACTCTCCACTTTATTCTGTCCACTACAGTCTTTCCACTATAGTCTTTCCACTATAGTCTGTCCACTTTAGTCTTTCCACTTTAGTCTTTCCACTTTAGTCTGTCCACTTTAGTCTTTCCACTATAGTCTGTCCACTTTGGTCTTACCACTTTAGTCTTTCCACTATAGTCTCCACTTTATTCTGTCCACTACAGTCTTTCCACTATAGTCTTTCCACTATAGTCCGTCCACTTTAGTTTTTCCACTTTAGTCTTTCCACTTTAGTCTGTCCACTTTAGTCTTTCCACTATAGTCTGTCCACTTTAGTCTTTCCACTTTAGTCTTTCCACTTTATTCTGTCCACTGCAGTGTGTACACTTTAGTCTTTCCACTTTATTCTGTCCACTGCAGTGTGTACACTTTAGTCTGTCCACTGAGTCTTTCCACTTCAGTCTTTCCACTATAGTCTGTCCACTTTAGTCGTTCCACCCTAGTCTTTTCGCTTTAGTCTGTCCACTTAGTCTTTCCACTAGAGTTTGTCCAATTTAGTCTTTCCACTTTAGTCTGTCCACTTTAGTCTTTCCACTTTAGTCATTTCCACTATCGTCTGTCCACTTTAGTCTTTCCACTTTAGTCTGTCTACTTTAGTCTTTCCACTATAGTCTGTCCACTTCAGTCTTTCCACTATAGTCCGTCCACTTTAGTCTTTCCACTTTAGTCTTTCCACTTTAGTCTGTCCACTTTAGTCTTTCCACTATAGTCTGTCCACTTGAGTCTTTCCACTTTAGTCTTTCCACTTTAGTCTGTCCACTTTAGTCTTTCCACTATAGTCTGTCCACTTGAGTCTTTCCACTTTAGTCTTTCCACTTTAGTCTGTCCACTTTAGTCTTTCCACTATAGTCTTTCCACTTTAGTCTGTCCACTTAGTCTTTCCACTAGAGTTTGTCCACTTTAGTCTTTCCACTTTAGTCTGTCCACTTTAGTCTTTCCACTTTAGTCATTTCCACTATCGTCTGTCCACTTTAGTCTTTCCACTTTAGTCTGTCTACTTTAGTCTTTCCACTATAGTCTGTCCACTTCAGTCTTTCCACTATAGTCCGTCCACTACAGTCTTTCCACTATAGTCTTTCCACTATAGTCTGTCCACTTTAGTTTTTCCACTTTAGTCTTTCCACTTTAGTCTGTCCACTTTAGTTTTTCCACTATAGGCTGTCCACTTTAGTCTTTCCACTTTAGTCTTTCCACTTTATTCTGTCCACTGCAGTGTGTACACTTTAGTTTGTCCACTGAGTCTTTCCACTTCAATCTTTCCACTATAGTCTGTCCACTTTAGTCTTTCCACTTTAGTCTTTCCACTATAGTCTTTCCACTTCAGTTTGTCCACTTTAGTCTTTCCACTATAGTCTGTCCATTTTTGTCTTTCCACTATAGTCTTTCCACTCTAGTCTGTTCACTTAGTCTTTCCACTTCAGTCTTTCCACTATAGTCTGTCCACTTTAGTCTTTCCACTTTAGTCTTTCCACTATTCTCTGTCCACTTTAGTCTTTCCACTATAGTCTCCACTTTATTCTGTCCACTACAGTCTTTCCACTATAGTCTTTTCACTATAGTCTATCCACTTTCGTCTTTCCACTGTTCTCTGTCCACTTTAGTCTTTCCACTATAGTCTCCACTTTATTCTGTCCACTACAGTATTTCCACTATAGTCTGTCCACTTTAGTCTTTCCAATTTAGTTTTTCCACTTTGGTCTCTCCACTTCAGTCTTTCCACTATAGTCTGTCCACTTTAGTCTTTCCACTTTAGTCTTTCCACTTTAGTCTTTCCACTATAGTCTCCACTTTATTCTGTCCACTACAGTCTTTCCACTATAGT